>JABUQX010069597.1:0-31706 GCA_015478945.1 Trachelipus rathkii
GTGAGCGGGTTGAATCTAATGATGCAGGTGAACGGCATGCAGACATTTCAAATGAACCTGAGATGAGCACCAAGACTTTATCTACCCCCGATGAAGACCCATTAGTATTACGAAGGTCTACTCGTGATCGAAGACCAGTGGATCGACTTAAATGTAAAGTTATAGACATTTGATTTGAACGAATTGTTGATTAAAACTATATGTTCTGTTTTTGTGATAACACATTGTTTTTTTAAAATTTTTTGAAATTTTTTTTTGTTTGTTATTTTTTTTTTTCAAAAGGAATTAAACATTAGTTATAGAATTTTTGTTTAAAAGATTTTTTTTTTCAGTTTTGTGAAATCACATTGTTTGTATTCCAATTTCATAAGCTTTTTACGCTTAAATCCCTTGAAGGAAGGATGATTGTACTATTATTATTATATTATTTTATTATTATTATTATTTTATTATTATTGTTATTTTATTATATGAATTGATTTAGTTAATGTATTTAATTTATCTATTGCAGGATAAAATGTAATAGCAATTTTATGATCAATAAAGCCTAAAGTCATGTCAGTTTTAGATCCTTTAAAGTTAAATAAGGGCTTATATTACATAGGGCATTTTCAATTGATTTGAAAAACGCCTTCCTAAATCTAGACTTTGCGATTGAGTTTTAACATTATAGCGAGTGAACGCAGGGATGCATGTAGTATCTCCTTGGTTATTCCAATTTGTATACGGATGGGGTTAATAAAAAATATTAGAAGTATAGAAGTGGCAGGGGAAGGTATTAGAATGGAGAACGGAAGAGAGTGGAAGGTGCCTTATTTATTATATGCGGATGATTTGGTTTTGTGGCGACTCTGAAGAGTTTGAGAGATTGGTAGAGGGGCTTTGGCAAGTGTGTAAAAGGAGGGGGTTTGAAAGTAAATGTAGATTAGAGCAAAGATTATGGTAGGAGTGGGGGCGCGGTGTTAGTTTATGCTAGATGGTGAAACAAATTGGAACAGAGTATCAGAGTTTAAATATTAGGATATATGTGGGATGAAAAGGGAACGGATGATGCAAAGTGTAGTAGGAAAGTTGTGAATGGTAGGAAGGTGGATGGTGCAATTAAATCCTTGGTGGATGTAAAGGAACCAAGTCTTGAGGGCACTAGAGTTTTGCGTGAGGCCGGTATGTTTTTACCCTAAAACCAACGTGTTGTGAAATGTATAGTAGTGAACTATGGTTTGGATTTATAGTATAGATCTAAAGTACAAGTGTTACAGATGGACAATCTTAGGGGCGTGTTAGGTGTGAGAATTGATAAAATGAGGAATGAACACATTAGGGAGTTATGTGGTGTGTGAAGAAAAGCGTAAATGAAAGAATACACGAGTGTACATTGAGATGGTTTGGTCATATGGAAAGGATGAATGATTGTCGATTACTTAAGCCGATGTATAGTGGTGGGTGTGCTGGGAATCGACCAGCTGGGACACTTTTGAAAAAATGGATTGGGTCAGTAAAGGACAGTAGTACCGATTACTTTTTTGATTATGAAGTATCAACTACCACTCACGACTAACATTGAAGATTCTACTGAAATGAAAGTTCTTAAATATTTTGCCGAGTAGAAATCTTCATTGGAATCCCTACGGCAATTCCCTGGTGTTCTGCAAGTACTTTAAAAACTCAATACACCACTACAATCGTCAGCACCACTCGACATTCTTTAGTTTGCTTAACCACATTCAGTCATTCACGTTTCTGGGAGTAAACTGTCTGATAAAATGCATAGTAGTTTAGCATAATTTAAAAGGAAACTGTTTGTATAAACTGTAATTGGTGCAGGAATCCATTTTTGATTGTTCAAATGTAGTTTTATCAGTCCTTTTAACTTATGCATACCAAAGCTGAATAAACTTAAATATAATAAGGTTTGAGAAAACAAATAATTGAATAATCTATGTATTCTCTGATAATAAACATTGGGTTCATTCCAGGGTTGTGGAGAAGGTTCAAAATTTTTCTACTCCAACTTCACCCTCTTAAAAATTACTCTCTCAACTCCACCCTCTGGAAATTTTTTGACTTCAACTCTATCCTACTGAAAAGTGAAAACTTTAGGGACTAACTTCATAATTAATTTACCATTCCATTTCCATAAAAGTAAAAAAATCCAAACTAACTAACAGACATTTCATAATTAATTTACCATTCCATTTCCATAAAAGTAAAAAAATCCAAACTAATAGACAGACATATGTCACGCGGTTCATGCAAACCAGGTATTTAATTTCATCATCACCAATTTTTAAGATATTTACCAATAGGAAACTACTAACTACGGTGACACAGTCTAAGTAAAAAGATTAGGAATCCAACTTTTTTCTTGGTGCATTATTAATGAAATACTCTTTTCAAATTCTTCAATAATCAAATAGTAATGAGATTTCATGGATTATAGTTTTATTTTAACTTCCTTTTAGTTAACAAAATTACACACACACACACATACTATATTATATATATATTATATATATATATATATATATATATATTATATAATATATATATATATATTATATATATTAATATATATATATATAGTATATATATATAATTATTATTTATATATATATTTTATTTTATTTTATTTATTTTACCACGACAAATCGGGGGAAAGGTTACTATATTATGTTTTTCCCGACCAGTGGGCCCATACAAAGTGGAAAGGTGCACAGTCATCAGGGTGATAGTAACCCCAGGCTCAGTCTGAACCAAGTCAAGGTATCCCAGCCATCGGTGGGCATGGCTAGGCTCAGGCACTCACAGACCTACTGTGCGTGGAGGCTAATAGGAATGTAGGTGTCTGTATGTGTAATTAGATTGTTCTCTTGTATGTGTTGGCTATGGATGAGTGAGGTGATGGGTATTGGAGATATAGTGTATTAATACACTATGCGTAAACTGTAATGAATTACAGAAAATCTCTTACAAACGGCAATTTTTTCGTGTCCGTCCTGGTGACTATTCGAAAGTACAAATCCCGTTGCACGAGGACTCGAACTCACGACCCCTAAGCGTGCAAACGCACCCCTCAGCCCACTGCGCCACGAGACAGATAATATATATTCATATATATATTATAATTATATATATATATATATATATATATATATATATATAGTAATATATTGTACTATATATATATATATATATATATATTATATAGTATATAATATATATATATATTTAATCATTTTTATCCTTTTCAGCCAGATTAAAAGTTATAAAAAGATTAATAAAGATTAATAAACTTAATGTAATATAATTTAATTATAATAACTATTTAATTTATAAGATAAAAAAAAGGACATTTATAAAAATAATTAATAATCTCAATGGTTATGGAGAATTTCATGAAGAGTAAACGTCAGAAACAACAGAATAAGAATAACAACAAAAAGGAGATAAAAGAAGATTGAAAGACTTATCATAAAGATAAAGAATAAGAAAGAATAGAGAGAGCATGAATAAATAGAAAAAAGCCATAGAGAGTGATTATAAATACAACAACACAGCATAGGAAGACGAAAACTACCGAGTTAACAACGGTAAAGAAAATCTCTAATATAATATCAATATTTATATATATAGTTCAAATTCATATCTACAATGAAAGAAATAGAAGGAAAACCTAAAGCTCCGAGATTCTCAGGGATGAAAGAGAATTTTGATCAATATTTAAGGAAGGATTATGGATGAAAATGAATGAGAAAGTAAAATACCAGAAAAGGACTTGATGAGATTAGAGGAAAATGCTTTTGAAACAGTGAAGAACATATCTATGGAAGATTTAATAAGTGATGAGGAAAAGCTATTATTTGACCTTCTAAAAAGAAAATACTAGAAAAGGAACGGAGAACATACAGCTTTTAGTCAAAATAAAGAATTTAGAGATAAAATCAAAGACAAATGAAGACTGAAGTATAAAGGATTATATTATTCAGATCGACAACCCTGAGAGATTAACACTGAAGGAGTTAGCAGAGACTGACATATCCGAAGAAAATTACTTAAGCTTTTACATTAATAGACAATTTAAGTATGAAAACATCGAAAGGAAAATAATACTCAGTAAAGTTGGGGATGTTAAACAGAAAAAATTTATGAGTCAACACAGGAGGGAAATATTACATGTAATGAATTCTGTTATTAACAGACGGGAAGGAAAGAACACAAAGGAAAACGCCAAAACATTGTAGTCAAGAGAGAATGTAGTCATTATACTATATAAAAATACAAGAGTGAACAAGTTTCTATTAAGGATATGGAAAAATGTAATATTTGCAAGAAAAATAATCATAAGACAGAAGACTGTTTTTTCTCAGAAGAAATGAAAGGAAAATGTTTAAATGTCGAGAAACCGGTCATTCATTCAAGAAACTGTACAAAGAAAAAAACAAGCACCTCAAGTGAATACAAAGAGAAACATATGTATAATAAAGGAATAGTGGAAGAGAATTAATAAGAGTGAATGATGGCAAGAAAGTGCTGGGAAAAAGATTTTCAGAAATGTTTGACATCTGAAGTGGGAACCTATGACAAGACATTTTATCGAATATGTCAGAGAAATACATTAGGGAAGTGTCAAAAAGCCAAAGAAAATGGAAGTACAGCTATATTGGCAAAAAACTATATGAAATAATAAAGGAAATATTTACCATGCCAAATGAAGGAAAGGAGTTTCAAATAAAATAGATGTTAGTTGAAGGAAGACATACCTTTTTGAAAGGAAAGAAACATTTAAAACATAAGTAGCAGTAAATCAGATATTAGAAAAGAATTTGATACACCTGAAGGACATTGGTATTTACAATATAACCAATAATAGAAAACAAAACAGGACACGATTGTGTGACTCTTATGGAATTAGGAAAAAGAAATTGGAATGGGCAATTTAAGGAAGGATGGATAGATATGGAAAAGTAAGAAAAGAAAAATTATTAAAGCTACATCTGCAATTTGCTCATGGATCAAGTAGAAATATATTTCAACTTATAAAGGAAGCATATGAAAATAAAACCACATCAGAAATATTAAAAAAAGTAATGGAAGAATTAGACCAAATTGTTAAAGATTGTAAGACGTGTCAAAAATTTAAACCAACACCACCCCATCCAATAGTTGGATTGAGAATGGCACAAAAATTTTGTGATATGTTACAGATGGATATAGGAGAGATTGAGAATCATAAATTTATAGTTATGATAGATACAGCAACGAGATATGTTCAAGCTGAATGGTTAAGTGGAAAAACCAGTAAAGAAATTATAGAGAAAATATTAGATAAATGGGTAACATACTTTGGAGCACCAAAGATAATACTGTCTGATGCAGGGGGTAACATACTTTGGAGCACCAAAGATAATAATGTCAGATGCAGGGAGAGAATTCCAAAATAATGATATGGAATATTTCTGTACAAAATTCAACATAGTATTGAAAAGCACAGCCAGAGAAAGCCCTTTTAGCAACGGAATTATGTGAAAAATACGTTGGGTTAATAAAGGAGTCAATATATAAGCTAAGAGAGGATGGATTCAGTAAAGAAAAAAGCTTAAAATGGAGTGTCTATGCAAAGAATCAATTAACTAATGTTAATGGATATTCTCCAAATCAGTTAGTATTTGGTAGAAACAATGTTATACCGAACTGTGTCGATGAAAGGGATAGTAATCCAGCTTTGTTTGATGATATAGAAGAAGATGAAATGATGAGAAATGTGATGAATGCGATATCAGAAGCCAGGAAACATCATATAGAACAGGAATCCTCAGAAAAAATAAAAAGGGCCTTAAGAAAGAGAATAAGAGAACATCCTATAGAAAAGTCACTTATAGGAGACCTGTTTATTATAAAAAAATAATTGGAAAAAGAAGGGAAAGACAGTTATCGTTAAAACATTTTGAGGAACATTCATAAATAAGCTAGAGTACACATTTAACAAGAATAAATAGTGTGAACCTACACCAGTAATGAGGATCACACAAACCAGTGAATTATCAGAGGAAAGTAGAAGAGAAAAATGGGACAACTTCCAAATCAGTTAGATTTGGTAGAAACAATGTTATACCGAACTATGTGACAATAACAAAAGATAGAAAAGAAAACCAGGATACTCAAGATAAAGATTAAAAAGTAAAAAGAAATTAATTAATGAAATAAGAAATAAAGAAAACTGATTAAGATATTAGATCAAGATTTGAGCCAGGCGAAAGGCAAAGTAAAAAGTACTCTTCTTGCTATAATGTTCAAAACATGGATGATGACAGTTTTAAATGGATAAATTTGAGTGAATATGATCAAATAGCATTAATTAATGAAGATGTCCATGAAGAGGACGAACAAAGTGAAGAAAATGTTGATGAAAGAGGGTACAGTACTGAAGAAGAGAATCAAGAAGAGGTTACAAACTATTATGCAACATTACTTGAAGAAGTTGAAAATGCAAAACAAAATGAATTAATTAGTTGGAAAAATAACAACGTATACGAAGAAATTGTGAAAGATAATCAGAACAGAAAATTAGTATCCACAAGATGGATAGTAACAGAAAAAAATAAAAAAGGTAAAATAATTACAAAGGCAAGACTTGTGGCAAGAGGATTCGAAGAAAAAGTATATGGACACTTAGAGGCACCTACATGTACCCCGGATACTATAAAGATTTTTATGAATATCACTCAGGCATATGAATGGCAAGTTAGAACACTAGATGTAAAGACAGCATACCTGCAAGGTCGGGAAATGAAGAGAGAAGTCTTTTTACAACCACCACCAGTAGCGAAAACAAATAAAATATGGAAATTAAGGAAAACAGTTTACGGATTAAAGGATGCAGCAGTGGCCTGGTATCGATCAATGAAGGAATTTTTAAATAAACATGGTATGGTCCAAAATATATATGACCCTACCATCTATCATTATAAATCTGGTAAACAACTAGAAGGAATATTGTGCATCCATGTTGATGATTTGATGTTTGCTGGATCGGAAAAGTTTCATAATAAAATGATAAAAGAAAGTAAAAGATTTACAATGGGTAATGTAGAAGAGAAAATGTTTAAATATATTGGTATTGATATAAAAGAGAAAAATAATGAAATAATTCTAAGCCAAATAAATTACATTAAGGAATTAAAGGTAGTGTCACAGGAGCATTATTCAGATAGAGAAGAAAGAAAATTAGAAAAGGAAGATATGACAATATATAGGTCTTTGAATGGGAGTCTGAATTGGATTTCACAACCTACAAGACCAGATTTATCATTTTTTGTAAGTAAAATGTCTAGAAAGAATAATAACGCGACAAATAAAGATATGAAGGAACATATAAAAAGGAATAAATTGAAAAATGAATACATAGAAATAAAAATGAAACCAATAAGTAACAAACGGATGATAATATGTTATAGTGATGCTTCTTTTGGAAATATAAGTGATGGAAGCACACAAGTCGGCTATATTATATTTATAAAGGATATTACTTTAGACAATAGTAATGTTATCAGTTGGAAATCTAAGAAAGACACAGAATAGTAAGATCAACAATGGAAGCAGAAATGGTGGCATTGCTTGAATGTCTTGAGGAAGCCAATTACATAAGAGAGGTATGGAAGGAGATAACAAGTGAAACATTAAAAATTGAAGTAAAAACTGATAATCACTCAATAAAAAAAGCTTTAGAATCCAATACAGCTATAAAAAGAAATCTAAGGATTGACATTGCAGCATTGAAGAATATTCTATCTGAAGTGGAAAAATATGAAATTACTTGGATTCCTAGTGAACAACAAGTAGCAGATGAATTAACAAAAAATAATTTGGAAAGAAAAATATATTAATCAATTATATAAAAAACGATGGGAAAAAGGACGTTAAGAAAAGAAAAATCCAGAAGTTACTGATAAAAGAAATGGATAAACAAATCATCTTATCCTTTTTAGCCAGATTAAAGTTATAAAAAAATTAATTAAGATTAATAAACTTAAGCAATAATTTAATCTAACGATCTTTAATAGATTAAGAATATTATAAGATTATAACATTAAAAAAAAAGGGAACATTATAAGGAAAAACTAATGTAATAACTCAATGGTTATGGAGAAATTTCATTGAAAGAGTAAACCGTCAAAGTCAAATACGAAGACCAAAGAAAGAACAGAGTTGGCTTGAACAGCCGCAACCGGGGCAGACAGAGCACCACAGACAGAAGTAAGCTCGACAAACCCGCAGAACAAAACAAGCACCAGAAAAAAAACAGAATAAAGAATAAACAACAGAGATAAAAAGAAGATGGGAGGAATATCATAAAGAATAAAGGAAATAAAAGATGAAAGAAGAAAAGCATAAGAGAGAGCATTATAAATAACAACAACTATCATGCAATACGCTGTCGTAGCGTAATATTAGTTGCAAAGGTAAGAAAATCCTCATATATAATATCAATAATATAATATATATTATATATATATATATACATATATAATATATATATATATATATATATATATATATATATATATATATATATAATATATATAATAATATAATATATATATATATCAGTATATATACTATATATATAATATACTATATATCATATAGTATATATATATATATAAAACAACTGCTTTACAATTACTTAGTATACAGAACTTAAATCAGTGTATATATCATTTGAATGAAATGTTTTTAAAAAATAAGAATAGTGATGCTAGCTGTCATTCATTTTCCTCTAAGGTCTGATTTATAATGCGAAGAGCAGAAAAAACCAGTTCAACGCTAACTTGCGTTGGAGGTAGAGTAGTAACAGCAATTACTGCTTCTTGTACAATGCCTAGATACTTTTCGATGGCCTCTTCTAATTTAAGCTTCAAAGTTTATATCAATTTTTTCAACTTCTTTCAAATGCCACCACAGAAGATTTTGTTTAAAGTATGGATATTGTGCTACAAGGATGAGAAGGACTTGACCTTATTTCTTTGAGAACCTTGTCGCTTTCAACTAAGCTCTTAATATCTAGAAGCTTTTCATACTCATCTACTGAATTCTGAACTTTCTGAAGAATGACTCGAGAAGATTGTAATGGGGCTAGCTGTAGTTTCATTACTTATAAAATGTTCAGATCTATCCTTTTCTTCTTGAAAACTTTAATACAATATTTGAGATTTAGCTTTTGTTGTTGATCTTCAGTTAAGCTTACCCTGTAAACAGGATCAACAAACTGCTGCTAGATAGAATATCAATTGTCAATGAAGAATTTCTCTTCTTAAACAATGGAGATCTTTTATTTCTCAAGATCGTAAAATAGATAGGTATAAGGTTGAAGTTGAATTATTAGAAAGTATAATACCAAATTGAAAACATAAGCGTGCAGGTTAAAAACTAATCAAGTTTGCAAATATCATTGGCATGGAGTCGCAAGATCAAGTGAGACTTTGTAAGTTGAACTGATTGAAGTCACTCACAGAGTCACAATTCACCACTTTGTCAGTTCAAAATTTTTCTGACTCCAACTCTACTCTCTTGAAAGTTACTGACTACCGACCTCTTTGAAAATTGCCAACACCAACTCCGAATTTACCGTCTTCAAAATTACAGACTCCGACTCCATAACCCTGGTTCATTCCACATATATAAAATAGCTAATTAGTAAACCCAACTGCATAAAGTATAAACGCTGTAATAATCTTTTTTGTAGTCATCATTTTGAAGATTTAGTTTATAACAAACACGTTTACGAGTATCTAGATACATGTATCGATATCGCTTAAAAAAGTTACAAAGCATCGATCGCTAAAAGAAATTTCGTGAATCGATGTATCGGTATCACTCAAACTTATTTTCTGTAAATTTTTCTATCTGGTCTCCTCATTGGCCTCACCATTATATGCTGAAAGAGCCTCCACCCAAGAGCCAATTTTACCAGAATCACCCCTCACAGTCAATTTACCACCTGTTCATCGATTGCCCTCACGTAACCGCGGTTTGGTGCCAATTGGCAGGCATACCTTTGCCTGTAGTGACATCTTTAACTTTCTTCACAACATAAAATTTAATCATGAACTTTAACTTATTGACTCCACACCATTCGTCTAGGCATGGTCCCCCTAGTTGGATTTCCAACAGGATTGAAAGCCTCACATGGAGCTCAAACTGTGGCTGTACATTTACTCAAAAATAAAAATAAATAATTATTCTGATAAATATTCTTTAACTTCAAGAACAGGATATTTCACATAATCTTCAACATTCATATCGGCATTTATTTGGGGATATTTCTTATAATGGGATGATAATTAACGCTGAGACTCATGATGACCATTGTTGATACTCTTGAAGAAATACCACATAGGAAAAAACAATATTCAAGGTAACTCATAAGTAGTTTAACTATTTGTAAATTATTATTTTTTTCAATTATTTACATTTAAGTGTTTTCAGGCATAATATACAAAAATAAATTTATTTATCAATTACTTATAATAAATCATATATATCACTTACATACAGTATATGACTCCCGCTGACTTCCATCACAAACACGAGCTCTATCTGTGATAGAAACATATATGTAAGTCAAAAGAACCCCCCCCTAACTGTACCCTCATATACTTTAAGTGAGAGCTCATCGCAGTCAGAAAAAATCCACCCTAAGACTTCACGAGACAGCAACAGACTCTCACTGTGGTAACTCTCAGGTCAAGACAATTTCCAGCCCACTCACCACTATACATCCACTTAACCAATCAAAATATCATACATGCTTTCCATATGATCAAATCACCTCAATGATACATCATTGTTATTCTCATATACACCCTTCTTCAAATCACACAACTCCCCTAAATAGTCCAGTCATTTCTTATGTTTTATTATTCTCTTTCACAACCGAACAACACCCTAAGACTTTGTCACATTATCTGAACAAGATTGTACCTTAGATCTATCTTCTCAATAATTTCCCAAACCATAGTTTCACTACTATGCACTACCAAATCATTGCATATTAATCAAAGGTAGGGTATCTCCACTCTCTTTTCAATTACTCCATACATTCTAACACTTTCACCCTACCCCATACCGCTAAATCTTTCTCATCACCTATTCCATATATAACATTAAAATACCAAGGAGACACAGTTCCATGCTCACTCCACTGAATTTAGATAATTAACCAATCCCATTTCAGACAGTCCATTTAATTCTGCAATAGCTTCACAAGCAACATGAAATAGCTATTATCGAATTCCTTCAAAGGCCTACCATCCAACACTGCCACAGAGATCCCCATGAAAGCCTGTCTTACACCTCGTTTGTAATGTCTATAAAACCTAAATACAATCTTATTATCTTCTTTCTATATTTCAATGATATTGTTTGCAATGTGAATATTTTGATTATACAACATCCTATAGCTTACGCCGTGCTTCTAAATGCAACTTTGTTCTGCATCCAATCAGTCCCTCAGACGCACACTTTTCAACCAAATACCACTATATCTTCCCACAACACTCAATAAACTAATTCCTATTGTTTCTCTTAATCTCCTATCTATCTATACAAAAAGGGGTACTATTACATGCTCTCCCTCCGCCCATCCTTCGAAACTATAAGCTCCATAGAACGTTGTGTTACAGAGGACTGTCAAATCAGGTCAACCAACAAATCTCGCCTCCAATTCGTGAGCATTGTGATTTATATAGAATATTGCGAATTGTTTATTCAAAGACAGTGTTCATGCTATTCGCATTGAAAGCTCATTAAATTTAACGTTAAGAGTGTTAAACAAAACACATATGAAATTACATACAATGAAATGAAGTCTCTATGTGATCAGGGCCTTCAGCCCATTTCCTCCCATTTTTATTAATTATCAGTAAAATTTAAAGATCAAAGATATTGCATAAATCATCTTCATACTACATCAGCTCTTCCTATATATGATATATGATGTATAATGAGTAGTATATATATATAGTATAGTATTATGATATATGGTATAGTAATATATATATATGATTATATAGCATATATATGAGTATAGTTAGTAATATGAGTAATATGATGACCGGAAGCCAGAATTTTGGTTCCGCCGAACCGAACTTCTGAACCTGGAAAAAGTTCGGCCGGAACCGGAACTTTTCGACTTCGCGCTTACACCAACCATATTCTACTTAAGAATTGTTTGATTTACAAGTGCGAAGTCTTCTAGAGAGTATCTGGCGAATATTGTCATATGCATACTGGTGAAGGCGTATTTGGATGAGGGATCAATGAAGATGATTATTGAAGAAAAATAGAATTCAGTTTAGCGGCGTACTAGTATAAGGTAACAGGTCTTCAAAGATTTAAAAAGGCGTTTTATCAGAAAAAGCATGTTTAGAAAGCGAGGCTAATGTGTTTGAGGATAAGAGATCACATTTAACTCCACAACATGGAGAGCAAACTTATTTTCCGACACCGATACATTTCATTAATTCCAATAATATATCAATTTTTAAGTAAGAAATTATTGGAATCTTGTTTCTTATTATGTAAATTTTTTTTAAAATTTTATGCTTAAACATTTTAGTTAAATTTTGTTTTGTAGTAGCTCTACTTAAAGTTATTTTCTTTATAATAATAATAATATAAATAATAATAATAATAATATAATAATAAATAATAATAAATAATAATAATAATAATAATAACAGTAACCCCTGTAACAAATTTATTATATCCCCAAAGTCATAGATTCAATAGACGCAGGGTTGGCACACAAAAACATCAAATGGATTTTTTTTTAATGTATTTTTTGAATAAACCTTTTTTTATTTATTTTATCAATATTTTGTCACAGCCATTTTATTACTAAATTAATAATAGTTAAATAATATATGATAATAAATATATTTTTATGTCATCGCTTCACTGCTCTACCAAGCTCCCTCTTCTTTCTCTTTGCTTATTTAAGTCTAGCTTTCTTTACAAATCGCTCAATGTCGGCTGCTGTTGATGGGGCGACTTCTTCCCTTTCTGTCACATATGGGCTATCACTCAGGGCTCTGTTTTATTCTCCAGCCTACTTATATTCACTATTTCATTAATGATCTTTCACCTGCACATCTAACTATATCATCATATTGCGAATGGACTCGACCTTCATTCTTCACTCAATTATCAATTCTGATCCTTTTTACTTCCTGACAGTGGACTCGTAACTAGAGTCATAGGCCCCCCCGACGAAGCGGCAAATGGGGCCCCTTGGACACATAATATAATATATTATATATAATATATAATATATATATATATATTATATAGATAATATATATATAATTATATATATATTATATATATATATATATATATATATATACTATTATATATATATATATATATATATATATATATATATTATATATATATATATAATAATATTATAATAAATATATATATATATATATATATATATATTATATATATATATATATATATTAGTATATATTATATATTATATATATATATAATAATATATATATAATATATATATATATATGGCCTAATGTGCAATTTCAGATTAGTACTCCTTTTTATTGGAGAAATTAGATATTTGCTTAAAAAAGTAATGACATTTTTGGAAAGAGTATGTAAAAATGAGTATAAATGTTCTTTAAAAGGGGAAAAAAACATGTATTAAAGACTTTTCACTTTTTTGTACAAATATTTAATCAAATTCTCAAAAACATCTTTTTACATTCTGCTTCCAAATGTATTATTACTATTTTTACTTAAATATCTAATTTCCCCTCCCCTCCTCCAAAAAAAGATTTCTCTGTTTAATTGATATATAATTAATATAAATATATATATATAATATATATATATATATATATATATATATATATATATATATATATAATATATATATATATATAATATATATATATATATATATATATATATATTAATACTATACAAGCAAATTATAGAATAGAATGTTAACTTACCAAAATTGTGGAATATCTGTTCTCGGCTTGTCAAAATATTCGAAAAGGATTTTTGCTTTATAGTTTACCAAAAAGTTTTTGGCTCAATATAATGAAAAGTTAAAACAAGAAACATAATAATACGGAAAGATTATGACAAGGTCAAGAAAGCATGGACGAAGAACCGTTTAATAAATTTTTATCAGAATTTAAAAAGGAAGAGATCTTTGCAAATACTGAATGAGGAAGATTCCACGTTAACCCATCAGAGCAATATACAAAACTTGAAAAACAATAAACAGAGATAATGGAAAGGAAGAGGCTTTGGAGACATGGAATGAGTGCATTGAAGATCTATATTTAAAGGCAACAAACCAGATATTTTGAATGACCACTACAGCTCAAAAAAGGACCATCAGTTATGAAGGAAGAATAGAAAGGTATCATCTTGAAGATGAATTAGTGAATAAATAGAAATGTTGAAGGCTCTAAAATTTTTGTAGCCTTTTCTTGCAAACTTTTCCATTTCGTAGACTCTGCATTGCTGCAGGATGGAAGAAATGAAAAATAACTCGCGCAAACAGAATGTTTCATGCTAATGAAACGAGTAGTTATCTTTTCATTTAATATATCAAGAGATTTATTGAAACCCTTATTCTAAAGGCTTTCAATGGGTCTCCAATTCTTTCATAAGATAAAGCTCATGAGGTACTTGTCTCTGGGAAACAGTATAGGAGTCTAGCAGTAATTTTACTTCAATGTTTGGCTATGATGTGCTAACTCTGTAGTTTTTCTCACTACCATCTTCAAATTTGTGTCTTTGCTCAAATAAGTTTGATTTTGCTTGTACCCATAAGGTAGTGCTTTCTGAAAGATCTGTATTTGATTTGCATATTTTTGAAGACAACATTGATGTTTCAAATCCTGTACATTAAACAAAAATCGAAGACTAAAGAATAAATTAGAAATTTTTTAACTGACTTCCTGAGACAAGGGGCTTCGTTTCTTCACTGGCTTCCTTACTCAAAATATCACTTGAGAATAAGAACTGCGGAAATACTTTTGAAATTGTTTTTTATGGCTAGTAAGGAATCATACTGATGCCACCTACGTTGGCGACACAATTTTTTAGTGTTTTGTGATGCATTCGTATTTGTTGAATAGCTGTTAATTCCTTGCCACCGAGCTGTCCTAGAACTGAAATACACATATCTTTTTCCAGTTTGTCATAAAATTTTTTGAAGAGCCATTATATCTTTACAGAATTATTAAGAATTAAATTTTAATATTATGAGCTTGCATAATGAATGTATCGCAATATATGGAACAATATTTTCTAGTTACGAGCCTTAAGTCCTGAATATTTTCCTCGCATATTTGCTCCTCCATCATTAGCCTTGACCTCTGCATTTTCTAATTTATGTTTGTTATCTAAGACCTTAATTATTTTGTTTTTCAAAGTATTGGGCACTGTTCTCTGTTATATTATAAAAACCCACAATTTTCTTAGGGAGAGGTGCAACTATTTTTAAGGGCACGCCACCAAATTTTACAACCCCTTAAAAAGATGAACATTAAAATTCGGAATTTTCAGCAGTTTTGACCTATAAACACCAAACTAGCTGTAGCTTTTTGCCCTCTAAAACGTTGTTTTCGGGTGTTTTCTGTGACTAGTCATTCTTTCAGAATTTCAATTTTTCAAACCCATGTTTTTTGACATTTTTCGTATCCGACTTTCAGAATCTTTTTCTATTTTAAATGACTTTTTCACAACTTGAAAATATGCATAGAAAAGGCCATTGCCTTACAATATGTCAAAAAAAGATATTTCGAAATGTTTTTGGTTTTGTCTCAGCCTTGTCCAAACTTTCCAAAAACCACTTGTCTGGATTTTGGAAAAGAATTGTTGCGATAAGTTTTTTCCTGTTTGTAGCCGAAGTGAATGAAATTTTCAGGGAATATGTAGTCGGGTTTTCATTATTTTTTTTACTTAAGATATTCTTTGTATAGGCAATAGTTTTGGATTTGTTTTCTTGGAACAAATATTCAAAAAAAAATTTTGAAATTTAAATTTTTTTTTTTTTTTATTGAAGTATACAAAAAAATTATTCTAAGTAAAAAAGATGCATCTCGCCCGACTATACAAGCTCTGAAAATTTGATGTTGATCGAATGATTAAATGAAAATATGTTTTATCAATATTTTCACTTTTCACAAAAAATTCAAATGTTTTGAAAAGTGAAATATTGGGATAATTGTTTTTTTTATACTTTCCATCAACATCAAATTATCAGGGCTTGTATAGTCGAGCGATACATATTTTTACTTATATATATATATATATAATATATATATACTATATATATATATTAATATATATATATATATATATATATCTATATATACTATATAATATATATATATATAATATATATTACTATATATATTTATATTATATACGGTATATAGGTATAATATATATATATACTATATATATATATATATATATATATAATTAATATATAATATATATATAGTATTATATATGTGTGTGTTTGTTGTGTAAATTCGGAAATAAGTTCCAAAAAAAATCATTTATTATTTCATTTGTTATGCTCTTCGCAATTTTGGGCCCTTACCTGCTTGGGCCCCCCGCACCGGGGGTCTGCGAGGCCGTTAGTTTCGCCACTGCATCTATAATCACTCTCGTCAGAATATTGCCAATCGATTCTCGCTCTTCTGGCTACGATGTCCGG
The DNA here is from genome assembly GCA_015478945.1 of Trachelipus rathkii. NCBI lineage: Eukaryota > Metazoa > Arthropoda > Malacostraca > Isopoda > Trachelipodidae > Trachelipus > Trachelipus rathkii. The sequence goes on from JABUQX010069597.1 coordinate 16,772, forward strand.
ATGGTCTCAACCTTGTAAATTCATTTCTTTAAAACTCAACTTCTGCAAATTTCCCTTTCTAGAACACCTTCTAACTTTCCTATCTCTTTCGACGTCTCTGTCATCTTTCACAATTATAAACATCCTTGGCCTTAACATAAACAAAAAAAATTGTCTGGAAACCTCATATCACAACTTTGCTAATAGGGCGGCCTCAAAAGAAACTGGAAGTTCTTAGACTGTGAGACTTTTTTTTCCTCTTTCTCAGTTACTCCATCTATAACAAGGCACCACCGCCCTTGATATGAGTTACTGCCTTCATATTCTGGGGGGGGCTTCTGGTTTCCACCAGGCTCTGATATGGTCGAGTCAAGGCTCAAAGCATATAAACTATTCATGTACTTCCAGTTCACTTGACCCTTCTATCTTTGCGGCGCGATGTGGCTGCTTTAATCTTTCTATAGGCACCACAGTGGCAGGTGCTCGAGGCAACTTATCACTCGCATACCACCACTTACGTACTCTTAGCACTAGTGCTGTGATCTGCACATTGAGTTTGTGTTGAGTATTGTAACTCAGAGTGTAGTTCGCCTGCAGTGCTTCCGTCTTTCCTGCACCTCTGTTCTGTGGAATTCTCTTCCATCTTTGTTTCCTGTGGAATTAATCCTCCCCATTTCAAAGCCATGTGTCGTGCTCATCTCGCGTAAAATTACGTTTAGCTGTGACTTCTGAGGCGTGGCAACACCCCCTCCTTGAATAGGTGTCTGCCCGTGAGTGGTGGTGGTGACAACTGGTAAAAAAAAAAAAAAAATTAAATCTTAGCTATCACCTAATTAATGATAAGTATATTTAATCTATATTTGATAAGTAAATCATCATATGTAGTTTTCAAATCTTTTTATAAAGAAAATACACATTAAGTTGTACTTGGACTATATAACAGTATATATATATTTAAATACTTAATAAACTAAATAATAGTTTATATATTAAAAAACCTCTGGTTATTTATTCATTTATCAGGATTATTTAATAAATTTATAAAAATTTAATAATTAAAAAAGCAATTTGTGTCTAAAAAAAAATAAAAAAAAAAATCTCAAAAAAATCCCCAACCCTAGAGTATAAAGCTACTGGTTCAAGTGTGAACATATTGTTTCATATATTTAAAGTTTTCGAAAATATAGAGTAGAGGTCATTTTATTCATGATATTTGTTCATTATATATTAATTTACTATACTATTTTTTAATGTAATATAACTACACATAAATGACAGAACTGAATTTTTTTTTTTAAGAAAAGACATTTGAGAAAAAAGTAGAAAGTTCTGTAAGTTGCGGCGCAACGAACTTCTAAAAAAATCGACGGTTCCGGCACATCCCTAATATAATATTATAATATATATTAATATATATATATATATATATATAATATATACTATATATATATAGTATATATTATTAATATAATATATATATATATATATATATATATATATATATATATATATATGATTATATATAATATATATATATATATATTACTATCTATATTGTGTTATTGAAAAGCAAAATAATAGCGATAAATATATTGATTCATTTGACCGGTTCTCATTTAAAATTTGTGCTTTACTGGGATAATTTAAATATTGAAATCAAAGACTTAAAATGTTATTTTAGTCAAATAAGCACTTGAAGAGAGATGAACTTTTAGCCAGTAACATCAAGGACAAAGGTAGAGAAAAACCTTAAGGAAAATGCTAACATTTTAACTTACAATTATTCTTCTATATCTATTTTTGATTAAACAGACTTTTAAAAAATTGCATGTCTACCTAAATGCTTTGAATTATTGAGTCCCTCTATTTAGATTTTAATGCGCACAATGCTGAGTGAATAAGCTCCTCTCATACTTAAAGGTGTGGGAAGAAAGCTGAATCATTTTATATTAGAAGTTTATTATAGAATTTAAACATATGTATGACAGTCCTAACCAATTCTTTAACACTCTTGACCTATGTCTGCTTCACCACTAGTCCCTTTAACAATAATATTATCATTATTATTAACTCTTACCACAATTTTGTAGCTCTTATTTTTAACCTTCTCTTCAGCAACACCACTCTGCCTTAACTTATCTTCTGATACTTTAATCAGGCTAACTAGGGGCTCTGTATTGCTTCTATGTTAGCTATACTTGGAATGACTACTTTGAATCTGAAAATACTTCAGTGTCTGCTGATGTCTGGTGATATTAAAACTTGCGAAGAATAGTTTTGTCAAAAATCTAATTTGATATTTCCAATTACTCTCTTCTCACAAAATAGCTTACAGGCTTAAGAGCTTTGATACTAAAAAAATTATATAAATTGCCATTCCTGGCACCTTCCCATAAACTTGTCTAGCACCCATGACAATCTATTAGTTTTCATTCTTGATAGAAAATGAGGAAAATAGAAATGAGGAAAATGTCTTTCTTTAGCACCCATGACAATCTATTAGTTTTCATTCTTATAATACATATGCTGTAAACTATCTTAATTTTCTCTTATGTTAAACTCCATTTCTTATGAAGTTGAGTCTACTTTTAATTCCAGTAATCCCATCTTGAAAAGAATCACTCATAGCTTTGATAGCGGAAACTGCTGGGTATGCCACCGCCCACCAGCTACTCAACTGGACAATGAAAAATTTGTACACCTTTAATTCTCTTACAATATGAACCACATAACATATAAAGCTTTGCCTGCTACTTATAATATCTTTTGTCCACTCTTTGTTATCAGCTCCCCACTTCCTCTTTACAATTTTGTGACATCTCAACCCATCTCTTAAAAACACTAACATTAATTATGCTACTAAAATATAGGCTTCAATTTTCCTGACCATTAACTCTCTTAACCTGGTCATTATTTTGATTAATCTTTAAAGCTGGCATTCTTTAATTATTAATACTAGAAACTCAAAATATGTTTTGGTAAAACTCCAGTATTTGATCTGAATATTTTTTGAAAAAATTTTTTGTTCAAAAAAATTTCTAAGTTCAGAAAAGATAAGTTAAGTTAGATTTTTTAAGAAAATTGTTTAGTGGCAAGCTTCTCTCATAATTCCAGAAGCTTGGCACTAAAGAATTTTCTTAAAAAACTTAACTTAAACTTTCCTGAACTTAGAAATTTTTTTCAGAAAATATTCAGATCAATTACTGGAATTTTACCTATGTTTTTTATTAATCTACACTAAAAAAAAAAATAAAATACTTGAAAAGCAAATTAAATATCATATCAAATTATTTAAAAAATAATTTTTAAATTCATGATGAATATACAGTACCTAATTCTCATCAATTGGGTAGATAAAAATATTAAAAAATATATTTTAAAATATATATCAGGAAAACTAAAAATAGGTTATTTAAAAATTATTTTAACTATTTTAATATAATTTTAACCATAAATTTTTTAAGCTTTTTTTTTTATATATTAGCAATATTTTCTTATTTTTCACTAAAAATATTAGTAAATTATTATTATATATATATATTATTATATATATATATATATATATATATATATATATATTATATATATATATATATATATATATTATACTATATAATATAACTATAAATAATAATATATATATATACTATATATATATATAATATATATATATATATATTTTTTTTTTTTTTTCAGTTATAGTTTACCATATTTCTCTCATCACTCAATCAAGGGTCAAGAGGTATAGGGGGGCTATACCCCAGCATACAAATATTTATATTTTTTCATAATGCATAGTATATAAAGTATAAACATTTGTCTATGGGAGCTCTGCCCCCATAGAGTGAGTGGTGGAGAAAATACTTTAACCTGAAAACAAAAATAATTTGATATTTTATTTTATTTTTTTAAAATAATTATAACTAACTAAAATATATGGTTTAAATCATACTATAAAATATATTATATATAAAAATTATAATCTGCACACCATTATTGGTATTGATATATTTTCCAATATATTTCTCTACCCATTTATCATGCTACTTAGGTACTTTCATCAATGCAAGTCCTTGTATAAAATTATAATTAATTTTTTAATGATTTAATTTCTTCAATTTGATTTTCCAACTCATTTTTTTTTTGCCGTAGATTAAGAAAAAATATATTTTTAAAGGAGTAATCAAAAGAATTATTTCTGACCAATATACTATAGCCTACAGAACTAATGTCTTACAGTTTCAAAATAAACACCTGGTGTGACTGAACTTTTCTGCTCAATAATTTTACTTTCAGTTGTTGTTAATTGCAAAGAGCCTTGTACACTTTGCACTGCCTCAACTAAAGATTTACCACCTATTCTTATCTTTTGATTTGCACTCAGCTCTCCAGTTACTCCATTAAAATTGATGATCTTCAAACTATTTACACCAAGCTCTATTTCAACAGTGCATAATTTCTCACCCACATACCAATTTATCATCATTACTATGGGTGGTCCATTTTGAACTTTATAGCATCGAACCCCATTAGCATTAACATCACAAGATAACCCATTTTGTCCATTATTAATTATAAATGTAAGCCTTGAAATTCTCTTTTCCTTACAGAAACTTCCGTTTAAAAATTCGCTTACTTTAACGTCTTGATCACCATGAATTTTCACTCTTACAACATAGCCTTTTACCTTATTATCTCTTACTCTTATTTGAACATCTTTAATACAATTTTTGCCTATATAGTTATTAAGGATAGCTTTAACTTCTTCGATTAATTTTTCATCATGTAAATATTTCCCCCTAGAATTGTTACCATTTGGAGCAGGAAATTGTACATCTGGTGCAACTGAACTCACCTGTTCAATTACTCCGCTTTCAAGAGTAGTTGATTGCAATGAACTTTGTACACTTTGCACTGCCTCAACTAAAGATTTACCACTTATTCTTATTTTACGATTCATTTTCAGCTCTTCTTCAGTTACTCCATTGAGATTGATGATCTTCAAACTATTCACACCAAGCTCTATTTCAATAGTACACTTTTTCTCATCAACATACCAATTTATTATCATTACTACTGGTGATCCATTTTGAACTTTGTAGCATCTAACTCCCTTTGCAGTTGTATCACAAGATAAGCCATTTTGTCCATTATTGATCATCAATGTAAACCTTGAAATTCTCTTTTCCTTACAGAAACTTTCATCTAAAAATTCACTTACTTTAATCTCTTGATCACCTTGAATTTTCACTCTTACAGAATAGCCTTTGGACTCATTGTCTCTTAATCTTATTAGTGTGCCTTTAATACAGTTTTTGCCAATGTAGTTGGTAAGTGCTTCTTTAACTTCTTTGATTAATTTTTCATCATGCAGATATTTTCCACTTGATTTGCTACCATTACGAGCAGGAGAATGTTCAATGTTCCTCTCTTCATCAACCCCACTATTTATTCTAATTGATTCACTGGAATTTGCGGATTTCATGGCTACACCCACTAAATTAATATTACTTGCCAATTTAGACATCATCCCTCACTTTTAATTATCCTTATTATCCTTTCAGTTTGTAGGTTTGGTCACAATATGTGGTTTGGTTTCCAAGAATATGAATACGAAAAAAGAGAATATGGAATACGAATATGGACTGCGCAGCAGGAAATTCTAGGAATACCAATATATTGAAAAAAATATCGATATATCGAAATCGATATATAATCGATATATCGATATCGATTTAAAATATCGATATATCGAATTTAACATAAGGCGTTTTCCATTTTGCATTTGTGCTAACGCTCGATAAGAAATGCTAATCCAGTTTTAGCACGAATTTCGGGCATAAATCGACCGATTGTTACAAAAATTTTGATCAGCTGTTCTAATGGAGCACGTGGTTTTGGAATAAACAAAATTAAAAAAAAATAATAAATGTTTTTTATTACAAATAATTGATCAACTATTGTGATGGATTTATCGATTTTTAGAAGAAAATTAGATTTAAAGCAACACATTTCATGAATGAAACATTCATCAAATCAACGAACTACTACGCCGCAATCTTATTTGTTTACATTTTTTCGTTAGCATTTTCCTAAAATTCGGTAAGCACGGGAAAGAGAACCTAACAGAAATTTAATCGAACCATTACTAAACTTTCCGTTTAGCATTTTACTAAATTGTGCTAAAAATGACCATAAATCGTAACGACCTTTTCTAAGCACTTATTCCTACAATTTCGTTAGCAAAAAGTGCCAACACATCGAAAACCAGCCATATTAAACATAGTAATAAATTTAAAGCCGTCTTTAAGTTTTTGCATTTGATGCTAACGCTAGGATTAACGAAATTCTAATCCAGCTTTTAGCACAGAATTTCGGCATCTCGCGATTGTCTGTACAAAACATTTTGATCAGCTGTTCTAAGGGAGCACACATGTAGTTTTGGAATAAACAAAAATAAAAAAAAAAATAACAAATGGTTTTTATTACAAATAATTGATCAACTATTGTGATGGAGTTTATCGATTTGGAAGAAATTAGATTTAAAGCTAATTTCATGAAATGAACAACATTTTTTCAAATCCCGAACTAACTTACGCCGCAATCTTATCTTGGTTAACTTTTTATCGTTAGCATATTTCCTTAAAATTCCGGTAAGCACGGGCGAAAAGAGGCAACCTATAGAATTTAGGAAATTCCTAAACGTTTAGGTAGGCTTTTTACTAAAATTATGTGCTATAAAAATTGGCAATAAACGAAGACGACTTTTATGCAGTTTCCTAAATTTCGTTAGCAAAGCTTACGAAAAAGGGCTATAATTAAAATTATAGCAAAATTTTGATTATAGTAATTCAATCCAATGTTATAATTTTCGTAACATCTTGTTATCTTGTATTACTTTTATTTTATTTTTTGTGTCTTCCTTGTACCTCTTTCTGGTAAAAATTTCCCTCCAAAAAGTAAAACAAATACTAAATATGACTTTGATATTAACAAAAGCTTATCTTTATAATCACAAACACTTTAGTATTTTCTCTTGGTACTAAATTTTGAAGAAAAATGCCTAATATTTTTTATTTATGCTTTGTTTACTTTTTGGTGGGAAATTTTCCCGCGAAAGGTACACTGCGCGCCGCCACACAACACACACCCTACACACACACACACACACCACACACACAACACACACACACAACACACACACACACACACACACACATCCACACAAAATGGTTCAAAAATTATAATATTGAATTGAAGTACTATAACTTTAATTTTTAGTTATATTTATATTATAATTATATTGTAGCCGACCCTGCTACGCGGTTCTACCACAATTTGTGGTTCTACCACAATCTAATATTACCTGCAATCTATATTTCTACAACAATCTATATTCGATTAGGGTTCTACTATTTTCCTACACTATGGTTAATAAATCGACGTTGGAAATTGCATTCAATGCGCAATAACTCACATTTATATCTTCCATTGAACCTTTCATCTCTATTAACTCTTTGTTATTTGTGCAAAAAAAACTCGGTTATTAGTGTCAAAAGGTGAGCAATGAAAGAAATTATTTATATATTTAGATATATGAATACATGCAATGATGTTTTTTATTACATTACGATATTTTACCCTTTGTTTATTAATGATGAAAATGATGTTTGGCATATCGCCTTGCCGTGAAGCCTAAAAAGGCTGGCGCATTTATTCGTGTATCAAAATATGTTTATTTATGCTATTATCATAGGTTTAGGAAATTTGGTGCTCTAGATGATAAACTGGCTTCATCCTTTTTACTGGTTCTAATTAGGGTTCACTGGCCCCTCTATCGCCAATAATTTTCATTTATTAATAAACAAATTCATCAACTGCTCTATATTCCACTTTGTATCTAATTTCATAAATTATTCTACATAATATACAGGGTGCTACAGAACCGATTGATCACTTTTGAAATTATAAAAATGTAATGGGAGTACATAGAGACTGAATTATGTTATTTTCTAGGCTTCGAGGTTGTGGTAGTTCTTTACCTCATTTTTTATTTCCTTAAGTATTCTGAATATTATTATGTCGCTCAAATGGTCCCCTTATTTGTAGCTAACTCACTGATTGTATGCCGTTCTCTGAAGTATAGTTTTTGAACAGTCACGTCACTTTACATATAGCGTACTGTATTGCGTTTGATTCTTCAATTCAATTCGCTCCCGTTGCTTGGTAGGGGTGTGAGGGCGACTTTTAACACGCTTTTTTCTTTCAGTATATATCCCCACAGAAAGAAATCGCTAATGCTCAAATCAGGTGACCATTGCAGGTCATCTCCTAATCATCATCTCTCAGAGAGCCAGGACTTCCGGGAAAACATTCTTCCAAGACAGTGAGTGAGTTTTGGGCTAAGTGAACTGTAGCCACATCTTGTTGGAACCCAACTGCTATTTCCTTCAAACAATCTCTTTTTCCATGTTTGGACACTTGCTGAGGTGAGGACGGGGTGAAGTAGGGGAGTGTGTCCGCAAATATCACGCCGCCCGTCACTCCGCATCGTCCACCTCCTTCTCATCTGCACCTCCTTCCCTGTTCTCTCAAACAGAAGACGCTATGCCACAATGGCGCCCTAACTACACACCCCACAACCTCCGGTCGGTCGATCCATACCCGTCCGCACATCTATCAAGCTGACGTATGTATCATTAGAGACAGGTGTGAGAGATTGAACGTAGCAAATTTCTTTGCCTTCCTGGGAATAATCTCAGGGGTCGGGATCAAATCGGTGTGTGTAGAAACAAAGTGTGCACGAAAAACATCTAAAGAGGATAATTAATTATCTGGGTGATAAAGCGCGTAAAGTTGTAATATGTGCTTGGTGATTTAATACTGTTTTGGAAAAGAAGGACGCGCACCCGCCCTTAAGGCCGCAGTGCTCGGAAACCATTTGTAAACACCTATCCCCACGTGCGTGGACGTTTTATATATTATTGGGGGTTTCTTCCTTTCTGCGTTAGCTAGGGGTCTTCCGGTATCTCTTCCATGTCGTAATCAATCCTCAGTCATCCCTATTGGGTTGACAATTATCATGGTGCCAGCCGCCAGATAGTGAGATCACTCAACTATAGGTCATAGCCTTCCACTCGGAGAAGAAATGCTATGTATTGCCCGTACCTTTCTGGGTGAGGGTGATCTTGTTGCCAAGCTTTGTGGCTATTTGTGTATATATCTGTGTTTGGCTTCATTTCCTTGCACGCGGCAACTATCCACTCAACGCCACGCAAGCACGTACGAAAAACGTGCGCATTGTAGGTTGTGTGTCCATATAGGTCATGATGTGGCACTTATCGTTATGCAACCAATAGGCGCTCATTCATCGTGCCACTATCCAGATTAAATATCAATCTCTGAGGTATTGAGGCGCGCCTGGACGTCAAATAAATTAACTGCTATATTTTGGTCGGAAAGGCGATCCCTCATTTTAGATCCTTCTCGCGCTAATGTTCGGGTTATTTTCCGCTGCGGAGTCTGTATCAGTCTTCACCCATGACCACTAGCCCAAGAGAGTTAAACGCACCTACCACTTGCGGTCGGTGCAGCGCGGATCAAACTCTTCACCACGCGGTCCTTAACGGATCTTTACGCTTTCTTTCGCGCAAGCCTTCAACGCTATAATTACGTTCCAGGGTACTTAGTCTCTTACTGTGAGTGATTCGAGAGAATGAGCAATGAGACGGAACGCTATCTGTTGACGAAACTCTCCCTTGGGCGAAGAACATTTGTGCTAGTCTCTTATTGGCTCTTGCAAATTGTGAAGTTGGTCGCTCCTAAACAGTTCGAATTAACGCCCTAACATCACGCTTCCTGAAACAGAGGTCTTGTAGTTAAAAAACCGACACTGTGCCGGCCAGTGATGCCTTGTCTTCCTGGGGAAATATTATTCTGTTGACTCTCCTCGTTTTTAATTCTCCAATGTATGAAGTAAACTTCTGCAAAATATCAATACTATTCATTTATTCCAAGATGTCCAAAATAAAAAGAAAAAAATCTATGAATCACCAGATGGAAATTTCTCTTTTTTGGAAGCCGTTTCGTTCTCTGCTTAAAAATAGCGTCTTGGAAAGTCCTCTCTTACTCCGTGCCCCAAACATGCATTCCTCTCAAGGTGGAGTTAAGGTCGCAATTTGCGTTCCTGTAGCCTGTCTTCGACATTTGTAAGTCACTTGCAGAGCACGTGGTTAGGCATACCTTCCGCACTAATTTGCAGACGGTTCTTTTCGTCTTGATACTCCCTACCGAGCCTAGTGATACACCCCTACCACTGAGTTGTTTATTTGTTTTATCCCATATTTTCTTCTCCGTTTTTTCCAAGTTAAAGAGTGACGTCAAAACGAATGAGGTATAAGGGAAGCATAGCCGCCTTCGTACCAAGCTTGCATTAATCCATACTGTATGGATACTTCGGGAAAAAGAAAGTCTCTAATCCTTGGGGGGCTGAATTAAGAAAGCTTCTATCTCTCGTATGAAAGCAAAACAGCAAATTAAGCCATTAAAATTACCGAACTCTGACTCAGACACGCTAAACCATTAAAATTACCCATCTGGGCCATTTGTTAGTTGTGAAGTTCGGTAGACCGGAGATGACGACGGCGGCACCGCTCTAAGGCAATCAATTAGATGTCACTCCACTGATATAGCCTGAAAGCAGCAGTAGCTAAGTTACTTAGCGGCACGAAAGCTAACTACAGTTTGCCAAACAAAGCCTATGTGTTATCTCGAGTTTCGGTAGATGGTAGGAGAGCGATGGACTAGACTGCTTCCTTTGCTGCTGCTGCTTGCTTTTGGATGATTCGTGGGTGTGCAAGCAGGCGAGTTGGTGTTGTGTCAAACATTAATTCGTGATGATGATGTTGTGTCTTTCATTTTCTGTCACGCACTCAGCTTACGGTTATCGGGTGGCAGCCTCTAGCAACAGTAATGTCGTTACCTATTTCCAAACATGCCAGAGGTAAATATGTGAGCTGTGTTTCGGGTAGAGTGGGTAGTTGTTTCGAGTCATTTCCTGTGCGTGGCGCCCAGTGCTTGTCTAGGTATGCTTGTGTACAGAGATAGATGAAAGGACGATTACTTTCTACCTGGGCTACTTATTGGAAGATTGATTAGCTGCGTGCGTAGCTCTGATTACTTTTGCCTTGCGAACTGCTTTCTTTCATTCATTCATTTTCGGTACCGTTATTTCGTTGCAACATTACTGCGATTAAACGATCTCGGTCCAGTGATGCCAATTTTCCTCTAGTCCCTCACCTTAACTAAGAGCTTGCCCGCTCATCTAGGTTAAGGGTCGTAGAGGAATCTGAGGTTTTAATAATCCCTATTGCGTTTGAAGAAACGTTATTTAGCGCCTAAGTCATTCGACATCAAGAAGGTAGAAGAAATCGGAGAAAAGGCAAATCTATTTAGTCGCTGCTCAGACACAGAGTATGCACATTAGTTCAATCTACAAATTCCGTGGCCAAATTCGAATGGCAAAGAACCTTTAACACATCCCCCTGAGCAGAATCCAGCATAATCAAGTAGGCACATAGCAACTTGCTGCGAGAGCGGAACCGTCCGAAACTCTATTTCCTAACAGCCATTGTTATTTTGGAGTTCGGTATAGGGAGAGACGACGCAGCATCCGCTCCAGGTGCAACAATATGTCTACTTGAACTAAAGCCTGAAAATAGTTCAGCAAAAGCGCAGGTCAGCTCAATGCGTAGCAGTAACTAGTCGCAACGATCCTATTACTAAATTTCCAATACACAAACCAATTGTTCAATATGGAGTTCGTAGGGTAGGAGAGCTGATGTACTTAATGACTGCTCCTGCTGCTGCTGGCTAGAGGAGCTTAGGTGACTAGGTATATCCTATCATCTCACCATTCACATCAGATTCTGTTGATGGTTTGCTTTCATTTTCTGCTTCGTCTGCGACCAGTCAATCGGACGGCAGCCCAGTCACATTTAACGTCTTTATACGTCTATTTCCAATACCCACCTTAGTAGTTTATGTGTTGGTGGACGTTCGTAGAGGGAGTTTTCTGTACTTTTTTTATGGGCCGCCTTGTAGCTCTGTCAGCATATAGATGTTAATCTGAGTTAGGAAACTTTATATATTGGCACGTATTGCTTAAACAACCTTTACATCACACCCATTAGCAAATCCAGCAGCAGTATTAGTCAGGCATCTTTTACCTGGCATAGATGCGTGAACCGGCCGAAAACTTGCTTATTTCCAACAGCCAATTGTTAGTATTTTGGAGTTTCGGTAAAAGGAGAGACGAACGCAAGCAGTCGTCGCCCAGTGCAACAAATGTGCACTTGCTCCACCTTTAGTAGCAACAACCACCACGTTTCGTGGTGCCAACGATCTACATTTCAATATCAAAGAACAATTTCAAGTCTGGCAAAATTGATCTTCGCGCGACCAGATCAAAATATTGCTGCTTGCTTGCATCAGGCGTACTGGTATTATATCACACACATCAGATTCTGTTGTGTTTTGTCTTTCATTTTCTGCACGCACCAGAACAAGTAGCAGCTACTGTGCTTGCGGAAGAGGGAACCGGCCGAAACTCTGTATTTCCAAACAGCAATTGTTTATTTGGAGTTTTCGGTAAGTAAGGGAGGTAGACGACGTCAGCAGCCTGCCGCAGTGCAACAAATGTCACTACTAAAGTCTGAAAGCAGCCAGCAGTTCCGGCAGTTAGCAGTAACTAGCGCACGATACTACTTGACATTTTTTCCAAACAAACCATTGTTTTTGGAGTTCGTAGAGGTAGAAGAGCGATGACTAGACTGCTCCTGCTTGCTGCTGCTGCAGGGCAGGTCGACTGGTATATACACACTGTCAACAGAATCTGTTTGAATTGTTTGCTTTCATTTTCTTGCACGCATCTCGCAAGCGTCGAACGGCAGCCCATGCAATCATTAAGTTCTTCTTAAACTCTTATTTCCAAAATCCAGCCAGATGTTTAGTGGGGGTTCGGTAGAGGGTTAGTTTTTCCGACTTTTTTTATGCCGTCCTGCCGCAGCTTAAGTACTTGCAGATTGTGAAACTAAAGGTAATCGTGCAAAAACCTTTACTTATTACCCTAGCAAAACACCAGGCACATAGTTAGCTAGCTACTTGCGCGAGATGCGGAACCGGCCGAAAACTCTATTTTCCAAACAGCCATTGTAAATGGAGTTCGGTTAAGGGAGAGCGACAGCAGCACCGCCCAAGGGCAACTTAAATGTCAGTCTTACTTAAACGCCTTGAAAGCAAGCAGTAGGCAAGTACTAGCGCCACGTAACTACTTACATTTTCCAAACAACCCATTGTAATTTTGGAGTTCGGTAGAGGTAGTGTCAGAGCGATTTGGCACTAAGACTTGCTGCTTGCTTGCTTCGCAACTCAGGCGACTGGTTTATATTACAGCACTATCATTCAGATCTGTTGATGTTTTGCTTTTCATTTTCTGCAGGCACAAGCACAAGTTAGGGCAGCAACTTGCCCGCGAGAGGCGGACCCTGGCCGAAACTCTTAATTCAAACAGCCATTGTAATTGGAGTTCGGTAGAGGGAGAGTCTACGTTGTACGTCAGTCGACGCAGCAGGGTCATACAATATTTATTCACTGACTAAAGCCGTTCAGTCGGCTTAGCAAGCTAGCTATGCATTTAGTCATTGACGAACTACTACATTTCCAACCAAACCATTTGTTTTATTTGTGGAGTTCGGTAGAGTTAGCAGACCGAATCTGCGTTCTTTTCTATCTTTATCTGCCGATTGCCTGCCTTGCCGGCGACTGGTCACTCAATATCAGAACTTTTGGCATTTAACGAAGATTTATTATAAGCTTTCTTTGCCCTCGACCTTCCCGAGAATGGTACTTCCTCTATGTTTGATGTTTATTTCCGCTTCCGTGGTTGTAAGTACCGAAAAGAACTCGGGAGATGGGAGACTGTATCGGATCCTCTTAATAATTCTTTCGAACGAATTTGCGTAAGTCATGGCATATGACAGATGAAGCTACACAATATTCAGTAGCTATCTATACCTTCATTCGCAGGGTTCGCCTTCGCTTCCCGACAAAAATGTCGGTACACGCAGGGTTGCCTCGCTCACATTCCCTTCTGTTTCGCAGATTAAGACCTCTGGTGTGGCCCAAGATCAACAGCCGTAAAATACCCCTCCTCCCCTGTACATAATAAAAATAATAATTTTTTTTTCCAAACCTTCCAGAGTTAATTGGGTTCGATTAAGAGGGAGATGACGACTGCTGCCTTTACTTTGGGCTACTTACTATCGGTTGGTATGAACACCAGTGGCCGGTCCGCAATCAGTACTACGAGGAATAAAAGGACGATGCCATCGAAACTAGCTGCATGCTGACAGACAAATCAGAAAAACAAAAAGAACAGAAGAAACTTATAGAGGAAGGGAAGCCGAAACCGTAGCAAATCCAGCCATGTCCCATTACCACCGCTGCGCTTGCTGCTTGTGTCGCCGCCACTTACTCAGACCTGTTGTCGGTTCTGCCTGCCTGCCTGCCTGTCTGTCTGCCTTGCCTCTTTCCGTAAACGCGCAAAGAAACTAGAACTAGGAGAATTACATTAGTGAAGGAGGGAGTCCTGATAACCGTAGGCAAATCCAGCCACGCATTACCACCTGCTGCGCTGGACTGCTGTCCGGCCTTGCCCACTTCACTCCAACCGTTGTTTTAGTCTGCTCTGCCTGCCGCTCCGGGAATCAGAGGCGCGCAAAACTGGTTTCGAAAAGTTTTCCATACTCCGATCTATGAACGAGACTTCGGAATCGTGGTCGCGCGACAGTTACATTCATAACAGAAACCAGAAACATGTATTTACAGAAGAAAAACTAAGAACGGAGGGAGGCGAAAGCGTTTATGCAATCCAAGCCCCAGCCATTTATCCACCTTG
>JABUQX010069598.1:0-39285 GCA_015478945.1 Trachelipus rathkii
AGGGAGGAGAGGAGCTTTTCAAAACTCTGGAGGCGGTGAGCATTTCTGCAACAGGTGGTTGTGGGTGAAAGTAGCGATGTGGCTACTTGTGAAGGGTTTTGGGGAAGTCATCATTACCGTTCCCATTATAAAAGTAAAGGGGCGTAGTGGGACTCAAGTAGATTGTAAGAAAATTTGCTAGAGGACTATCCTCCTCAATTCGGATCCCCATTTGCGATAGTTATTATTGAAAGATATTTAGATAAGAATATTAAGTATTCAATTAAATAGAGCCGAGTTTAGCGTGAAGAGCAGTAATGGGGGCGTTGGTAGGAGGTTGGTCAAGGATGAGCACTACATGATTTTACAGGGGTTGGTCCTCGCTAGTGTGTAGAAATTGAGTTACAGGAAAGAGGAAGAGCCAAGTGGGTAATACAAGGTCAAGAGGCATATATTGCTTCTATGTATGATTTGAAGAAAGCATTGTGCATTCTTGTTATCTTTTTGTCGCAGTTGGAGAAGTCTAGGTATGTTTGTGTAGAGGTTTAGAGTGTGAACTAGTTATTCTGACCGATTATATAGGCAGTAAAGTTAAGTTACTTATTAGTTTGAATTCTCTTTCAATAGGTTAAGAATCTATGGTATATATTAATAACGTATGTTGATAATTAGTGTTGAGGTAAACTAACACTGAGTGTTATAGGTCACATTGGTGTAGGTGTGTTGTATCGCTCGATACTGTGTATTAATACGCGCTATGTTTTGGTAATATTTGTCTTGTTGGTGGAAGACCTTCATCGCTTCTGTGTGCTTGTTGGATCTTTGTTAGGCGTGAGATGAAAAGAGAATTTTGCTCTATTTGAAATAGGATGATAATAATTTGGATACAACTTTTAGGCAAATTCTATGGCAATTATATATATATTCTTTTGTTGATAACCTTTTATGAAATAGTCTATAATGGTTACAATTGTAACTAGTGTAAGGCGAGTGGGTTGTAGATGTAGAGTGTCTTAGGGTGAGTGTTAAGTGCTAGGGTGAGTGTAAGTGTGTATATAGCTGTCATTAGTGCAAAGGTTGTTGTATGATCAAATAAAGTGTAAAAGGACAGTTTAGAGGAAGAAGTTGAGCGTGAGACTTCAATTGGATATGCGGAGAATGATTTGGCGGTGTTGGAGTGGAGATGGTGAGCAGTTGAAGCAAATGATGCGTCGAAAGTTTCGGGTGTCGAAAATTGCAGAAAGTCACTAAATTTAAAAGAATGTAGGAAGAAAACAGAAATTCATTGAGTTAGGTATAGAGCGTAGGGTGAAGAAGAGAGGCATGAGGAGGAGCGAGTTGTGTGATTTGGTAGGATTGGTAAGGGTGAGGAGTAGAGTCTGTGTTTGTGGTGTGATGTCGCGGTTAGAGTGAGATTAAAAGATTGTATGGACAAGAAATTAAATAAACCTAGGTATTGCCTGACATTTTGGAAAAGTAGTGAGAGTAGGAGGGTTATGCAAAAAGAAATTACTCGTATGGGTGTGATATGAGCAGTATTAGCAGGACTAGGTAAAAGCACAAAGTAATATCTGGTGTGAGCTGTTAAGTAAGGTCTGTGTGTAGTGTGTAAGTAAACCATATCTTTGAGATAGATAAATGGAGAGTGAAGGAAACAAAGAGGTAAATGAAGAGAGCAATATACGAGGGACTTTCTGGATGTTGATACACCTAGTAAATTACTATTGTTGTATTGAGGGGCAAGAGACATGGAGCAGTATATACATGACAGGCGAGTAGAGGAGAGATAGAATTCAGTTAACAGTGCGGTAAAATGAATTTGATGTTATAGAGACGGTGACTTGTAAAAAGAAATCTAAGGAAGTCACACATAGATTGAGAAACTGAAGACAGTGATGGAGAGCGTTGGTGATGTGAAACCCATGATTGAAAGAAAAGTTGGATACGCAGCCAGAACTGTAAGCAATGGGGGGGACTAACCCTTGGAGATAGTTATGACAGAAGAGAAGACGAGTTGCCAGTAGGGTATATAGGTGGTAGGTGTGAAGGGTGGAGACCGTAGAGGGAGTAGAGGTACCTAAATAGAGAGGAAGACCAAGACCACGGAAGAGATGGAGAGGCACAGTGGAGGCTTCATTAAGGAGAACATATAATCACCTAAGTAGATTGCCTCTGCAATAATGGATAGAGCTGATGGTGGATAATAAATGGGATTGTATCGTATAGTAAATAAACTAAACAATGGATAGACGGAGTAATGTTGGTCACCCTTTATCGTTGAGACTCTGGGGCCCTTCGTGAGACACATTTACTCGCTTGGGGTAGTAAACAGAGGAGACGATGCTAATGTATGAATGGTTAATATACTATATATATTTACTCTATATATATAGATTAACTAGAGCTTCTCTTATAATAGCTATATTATAAAAATAATAAATATTAAAAATAATAAATAACATTTTATTGTATTTACACTATATAGATCCAATATTAACTAGAATAATTATCGTACATATATATAAACATAATTAAATAAATATAAATTATTAAATATAATGACTTTCTATATGAGTATTAACGATAGAATAAATGATACATAAAAATTATTGATAAACAATAATAAGAGTTTATACCTTAGGGTTAATCTCTCAAATATAATAATTAATAAATGATTATAAATAATTTTAAGGTTAATTATATATTTAAGGGATAATTAAAACAATGAAATGAATTCATATATAAATATCTTCGGTATCATTCTTATCTAAAATTACGTATATCTACTACTAATACATATGTCATCATATATGATTTCTATATAATAGATCATGTTTTACTAGGTTATTGTAATTATCCGATAATCGCTTGTCCTCGGATATATATAGTATATAGTATATATACTGTAATTTATTATATATATATTGTATATACTCCCCATACATATATATTATCAGTACAATAACTATAGAAAACTAGTACCCTATTCATTACCTCTAGTCTACTCTTCTCGATATAGATATCTATATATATATCATATATATATATATATATAATATAGGTATAATATATATATATATATATCTATATATATACTAATATATATATATTGGTATATATAGGTATAATATGATTATTAAATATATATAACTATATAGTCTTCTATTCGTCTATCCCTTATATCCACCTAGATTGTTTTCTAATATCCGCTTAAACCGAAAGTCCGGTATGTGAATTAGCGGGATCGGTCTAATTTTTACACATCCTTGGGATGCGGATTCGCGGATGCGAAGTGCATATGTGGGATGCATATGTTTCCATTCCTACAATATATAAAAAGCTTATAAGCTCTTGACATAATATCAGTAATATCATATATTAAGTATATATATATATATATATAGTATAATATATATATAATATATAATATACTATATATATATATATATATATTATATATACTTTACATTATCTATTATAGTCATTTGGGCATAGCTATTATATCCGTTCTATTATGTTTACATTTTTCCGCTATTCGATTGCCTTACCCCGCGGAACTTCAAATCTATTTCACTAGCCAAGCAAAATGTTACATCATTAACTAGGACGAATAGATCTAGATAGATAGATTAGAGCACATTAGTCCCCTCTATTCTTGCAGTAGTTACCTTTCTAGATTATGAGTAGCTATTAGTATCCCAAGGTAGCTATTCAGACGTCGTGTAGCCGTTTCCAGTTAATTCGCGTCGATTCACGTACTTGGGTGCATAGATAGACGCTTGAAGCGGTCATCAGACCTATTGGATTTCTGCTGCCCTCGACCGTAGGGCGAACCGCCTATTATTTTGGTCATTTTACTATGCTGAGTCTAGACAGGCTCGCGGCACGCCGTTTTGTATGTATACGGGACTGTCGGTTTGTGTGCTGTATCTGTATCCTGTTCTTATGTGCGTGGTGGTTTAGTGTGGATTTGGTTTTTGTTGTTTTGTGTTTCTTGATTGTGCGAGATGTTCGCCGGCGGGTCTGAGGTATGTTTACGCACTGAGGGCGACCGCCCCTACTTCTTTGGGGTCTCAATACCTGAGTAGATTACGCTCACTAAGTCAGACGCTTCTGTTCCACGCATCCTAGTATCACGAGTCTATTACTTGATACGCTCACTTATACGACTATCTGATTAATGCAATCTAGCATATCAGTAATATGAATATCGATCTCATCAGTCTGGCATAGGGAGCCGAGTAGAAGAGATAGAAATAATGATACAGAGCAAGCATGAGAGTACGCAGTTTGACGTAGAGAGTCCTCAGAGTAGAAGACGTCAGACGACTGATCGGAATGTATAGAAGAGTCAGCAGGAGCCAGATCGAGATGCACGATAGTTCTTTCGTATACTCTCTTATTGATGTGTTGCACATTTACAATATACGAGCGGTGAATACGGATAAAATGATGTGTAGGCAACTGTTTTTCGATTATTGCGCCCTTGCATTAGGTCCTTATATGTTAAATATGTATCACTTTGTTTTTCTCACTCTTTCTGTCTTTAAAGGCCACAGTCGTTAATTATTATTATTAGTGCCCTTCTCTCTATTATCCTCCCTTTATCACTCTTTCTTATTCTTTCTCCTTATTCTTCTTCTAACCTACTCTCTTATTCTCTTCTACTCTTCTCTCTCTATTCCATCTTCTCCAGTTCCTTCGCCATTTCTCTTCCATCTCTGTCTCTCGTTCATGGTTTCTGTCTTTATTCTTTTTGGCTTCTTCTCCTCTCACCAGCTTTTGTAGACGCTGCGTAGCGAATCATATTCGTACTGTCACCTACTCCGTATCATCTTGTTCTTAATGCGTTTAGTTAGGTTGTTGAATCTGGGTACAGTACTTTCGTGAGAAGAACATTTCGTCCAGAGCTGTATTTCTTATTCATTCTCTGATAACTTTTCATCAGTAGACTCTATTTTCAGTACCCACAAATATTTTTTTAAATATATCCTAACAATAATTATAAAAATAGTTACTCATTAACAAAGTTATACTGATCAAATATAATATTACAATTACACGTCATAAATTACTAATGTTAATAAATGAATAACCAATTCATATCATTAGATAATAAATTGTCAACTATTAGAGTAAATGTTTATCGAGATTATTTATAAGAAGGAGTGAAATCCCTTTAATTGTCTAGGTATGTATAGATAGGTACAATCATATAAAGCAATTCTTTACTTATGGGTATTCAATAATGATTGTCCTATATTTATGCCAGTGTTGAATCGTATTAGTACCGGTTCAAATGTGCGCGCGTTCGTTGAATACTTGATATATATTCCAAGTAAAACTGGCGCCCTCTGGTATATATCTCTCTGCCTGTCTGTTTTCTTCCTCTCTAATCTTAACTTCACACCATGCTACTTGTAAATGTTTCATCTATAGCCTTATGGTTAATTTCGTGCCTCTAGTCTTTTGTGAAAAGCCTCTCCACAGATGGAAATCTGTATATTATTAATTATTGATGTCAGTATCAGCTATGGTTTTTATTATGTTGTCGTTGCAGCCGAAGTGGTCTGAATAAACAGGTACAGAACGACGAAACAGAGGAGGGAGAGGAGGGAGAGAGAGAGGAGAGAGAGAGCGAGCACGAGAAGAGAATTAAGCCGGAAAATAATGAGAAGTTATGGTGAGATTGAGCATAATGTATAGAAAAAGCCATATTATGAAACGATAATGATAGTTTTAGAGGTTGATTTAGGATTGTATATTTTAGGTTAGTAGGTTTTATATTATTTTTAATGTATTTCTCTATATATTTTTGATATAAACAATATTAATAAAAAGATGTTTAAACTAGAAAGGCTTTGGTTATGTTATGAAAATTGGCGTGATTGTAGTAATTGAGTTGTTATATTACTTCTTATGGGGTTAGATCATTAATGTTCTTGCTTGTCTTGTGGTGCGTTTCTGTGCATGTTAGGTAGATTATTTTGAATATAAGTCTCTGATGATTAGTATAGACATTGTTGGGTTTTAGGGCGTATAGTGGTAGGATTGGAATTTGTATAATTGATTCTTAGTAATTGAGGTAATTTTACCTGAGATACGCGTCATTTTTAGGCTGTGTCCGGGAGTTTATTGCTTGTGTGATTACGATAACACAATATATAAAAAAACCACCATACTAAAAATTTTTTTGTTTATGTTTTGTGATCTGTGTGGGCTATGCTTGCTGGTGACGTGTTTTGCGTCTCTGTCAGCGGTTTGCATTATGTAGGTATGCGAGTGTGTTGACAGCGCACGCTTCTGATTTGCTAAGGAAGTGGGGTGTTTCCTTGTTCATTCTCAGTCATTTTTCCGCTACTAGTGGGTTCTTTTCCGTGATTGTAAAATTCTTCTAGTCTCGGCCCATATATTTTGTAGCCTCGTCGTTATGTCTGGATTTGGACAAGCCGTTCACAGCGAGCTATCGAGATGTATCGCGACCGCCTTTCCGTTTCAAGACACCCTTTACCGGTGTCGGGTTTCCAATTCTCCCATCGTGCTTTTTCCCCCTGGGCTTATTGTTCACAGTTTTTTTTTTGGCGTATTCCCTCCCAATTCATTATTTTGGTGCGCTAGTTGATGAGTGTCACGTCCTGGCTTCCATCCAGTGCTCTCGTTCTCCACCCGCCCACCTTTTACATTTCTCACGATTTCTCTTTGTTGGTTCTACAGTTTTCCCCCCAGCCGCTGTGCCCATCGCAACCGCGCTGAGCCCACACGCCCCCCTTATATTCGTTGATTCTGCTGTCGCAGGTCGTGTGAGGACCATGTTCCTTCCGGAGATCTCAGCCCGCGACAGCCCAGTCCCCCCTCCCGGGTCGCACTCCTTGGTTTATTCTTTATCCGCTACGCTGGGCCATCACCCGTCGCTGGTCTTTTCCCCGACTATCCCACGCTTTCGTTTTTACCGCCTAGTATCTTCGTCCGCCCCACCCTTCTGTCGCTTCTCCCCATGCGACTCCTGACATTTTCGCCTCGTTGCCATTCCCCCGTGAGTTTCTCGCCAAGAGCACCCCGTTACCGGGGGTCCCTGGCCTTTTTTCGGGGCCTCCGCTGCCCACGCGCGCACCATCTCCCCGTTGCCCTTGGCGAGCCCAGTGGGAGGCTACATCGTTTTCATGTTGGGATATCATCCCCGCCCCCTCATGGAGCTGTCATCCAATCCTTACTGTTGATAAGACGGCCCTGCTACACCGGCGCGGATCGCCGCCTTTCTCGATACTCTATCTTATCTCTTCGTACTCTTTTATCAGTTCTCGGGTCCTTCTTCTTCTCGTTCTCTTTCTCATTGTTATATGTAGATTCTCTTTTATTTCAAGTCGATCAGTATATTATCTTCTATACTATGTCAGCTGTGTCTTGCTCGGTTCCTCTTCTCTGTCTGTCCCCTTGTTTGGTCCTGGCTATTTCCCCCTTTTGCACCTTCCTGGCGCTGGTATATAGGGGCGAGGTAGCGGTCCCTTTCGCGCACCCAGCGGGCCAGACTTCACTTGTCGCGGGGTTTCGCGTTATGCGCACCAGCTACTGTTGGCACTGGGCATGTGGGGCCTGCCTCCCACGTTTTCTTTCACCCCCCCTGTAGGAGGAATTACACTCTACTTCTCAAAGTTTCTCTCCACTTATCCCTCCTCTCTCTAATCATTGCTACAGAATATCCTTGCTGTTGATCCGGTACTGTATGCTGAGTCCTCGTTTGATCTCCGTTCTATATCATGTAACCGGTGTATCCTATTTACTATATTTTCATGTCTTCCTATTCTTTCTGCTTTCCATACCTCTTGTGAGTGTGTCCCGTCTTCAATTAATCTACTAATACTACTATCTCTGAATATTCCTTTTTTACTGCTATTACAATAATCACTACTTTTGCTATTTCTACACTAAATTAATTTTTTGCATTTAATATCTATATATTTTGTTATACAATATATAAATTTTTATATTCTATATTATTCTAATCTAATTATTATATTAATACAGCTTTTATACATTATTTATAAACATAAATGTAAATTTCCTCCTTTTCTATTATTAAAGGGAGAAAGCGGGGGCGTGTATGTGCAGAATACTTCCCAGTAATCTTGTGTCGGATCGAAGACTTTCATATATCTAAAGTATACAGGGAACCGGATCATATGGCCTTACGTAATCCATGCTGTGATTAAATCTTATAACTCTGTAGAAAAGATTGAAACCAGAGCAAATGAGAGTCGAGAATGATTTGAACTTTCACTGTTACGGTTGATGAGAGCTCTATGGTGGCTCATGCCGAACCCTTGGAGATAAACGCAGAACTGATGGTTGGCGATTTAGACCCGCACAAGCATCGGTCTCCGTTTTAGCGTCAGTTCTTGGGCAGAAAACCGGTTATTCAGATGTCCGTATAGTCTTGATATTTTGTCAACTTAACTTTGTTTATCGGAATTAAGAATATTAACTGTAACATTTCCTCGATCATGTATAATTATTATTTTCATCCATCTCAATTAATATTTTCGCTTGTTTGGGTTTTTTTTTTCTGTAGTAAAGAAACCTCATTGCATGTTGTGGCATCTTTTCATAACTTCTTTCATTGTTATTTCTTCCTCTCGTTCTCTTTCTTTCAATTTTGGGACTGAATCAATATCTCAGTTATAACTTTGGTTATTTAATCATACTCGTATATTGAATTACCCTTGTATATAAAATATACTTAAATTGGGTCTAAAATAAATTACAGTGGACATAAACAGTGGATAGTGGCGAGTCAAAAATATATATGTGATGTTACCCTGCATATATATATGAAATTATTTAAGTAACAGTGATATTATATTAGATTAATATAGAGTGCCTAAATTTAGTGAATCTTTTAAATGTCGAATTGTTGTTACTTTCGGGTGTGCGTTGAATGAGTGAAGTAAGTTATTAGTTGTAGTAGTATCTATATTATATTTTTTGGTATGTTTATATTAACCATAGATGAAACATATATACATCATTGTGCAATTAGGATAATATAGTAGTATATAAGTGATCGTAGAGTGTATGATAGAAAAAAATATGTCCTATAATATAATATTATAGTACGAAAGAAAGACCATATATAGTATATATATTATATAAAATAAAATATTATTTAATTGATATTATTATTATTATTAATTATTATTATTATTAATTATATTACGAAAATCATTGATTGATAGGTATTTAAAGATTTGTTACGGATTATTTGTAAATTATAGTATTGATAACGAATATTATTATTATAAATGCTATACTATTATTATTATGATTTATTATATGGTTTTGTACTGAGGTTATGATATATTTAGATGATATTATTCATATTATTTTATTTATTATTATTAGGATCTACTCACAATTAAACGATTTAATATGATAATTTGCAAGTTTGAAGTGATGTTTTAGGTGATATAAATTCACTTTCAAGGTGGCAGTGTTAGAAGTCATTATCCTACTTCCGTAATGTGTGGGGAGAAGGCAAGCACCCTCTCTGCGGACTACAATAAGGCGAGAGAAGGAAGTCTCTCTCGCCTCCTAGAAAGATATAAGGGACTTTGTCACGGAGCCGCCCACCAAGATTCACCATTCACCCTCTGATTTGAGGTCGCCGCGGGCTTTCTTTGCTTTACCAAAGTTTGCGGTTTAGGCGGATGTGCTACTCGCTTAGATCATGCGCTCACGACGGGCGGAAAGTGTAAGACTCTGTATACAACGTACATGTTATAACGGAGTGTCGCTGCCGTAATGCCACTCAAACTCAAAATGCGGACGAACAGCGAGCGTTGCCGTAACCGTTCGGGGGTAGGGGAATTTAAAACTTACGGTTAACAGTATCAAGCCCTTGTGTCCTCAATTTTGTGACTACGCCTTTCCGCTTCGGACGGTATTAGTTGGGCCGTGGCTATGGTTCGCATTATCTTCTCAAGCCTTGAAGGGTCTAGTTAGCCTATATATTTATAACTCAATTGATCTGTTAGAATGATCAACCTGGATGTTGGGACATTGGGGGGGGTGTAGAGGTGATAGGCTCGAACTACTTCATGACAAGTGTTCCATATCGCACGTATTAAGCACATGCTTCGTGTTGGACAGCGTGGTTAAGTAACTGCATGATTTCACAAGCTTCGATGAAATAACTGAGCAACAGGGAAATGACACTCGGACTGGATAGGGCAGATTGAATTTGCACTGGGAAGTCGGAAATTGAGGAACCTAACAATCCAGTCCGTTGAGGAGTCACATGACCAACGCTAGGACGTTGGGTTTCGTTGCAGGAGCTGGTGGTGTGGTCGGGGTTTTTTACAGATAGTGAAAAGTGAAGTGCGAGGCAGAGTTATACGTGCAGCGCCCAGGTCGTTCTGTACTGTTTCAAGCTGAAATTGAGAAGATAATAATGGATTTGAGAGTGAAAACGCTGCTTGTGGCCATAGAAGAAGATTTGACAAGTTTGGCAGCCTTTTGTAAGGATAACCATCCACTGGTAAGTGCAGTGTTCGCAAGCAAGCCGCGAGTGTCGTATCGTATCCTATCATATGTGGACTGTATGAAAGCCTAGGCAAAGTTGGCAGAGAATCGAGATCTCCTAAAATACCATTGCCGCGCGCAACGATAATCGTATCAGTAGAAGATAATCGTGGTTCTTGTAACAACTCCTCAAGTACGGTTGGATGGATCTTGGCGGTCTTTAACGAAACGTGGCTCTACGGTCATTCGAGACCAAAAACCAATCAGCCTCGTAAATTTGCTGCATATCAATGGTATCCATATTTGGGGGTGTGAACCAACGACTCAAGAAGGAGTCGGTAAGACAATACCACAAAACTCCACGCTCACCGCGACCTCTCCACATGGAACGAAAATTAACCGACGGGCTGGGAACGTGACGACTGAGCGCTGCCGAGTGAAAAGCCTTGACGTTGCAACTGCAGGAGCATTTTCTGATACCAACTGACAAACAGATGCGTAATGTCATCTACCTTCAGCAGCTAGCTCAAGCCACATGCAGAAGATAGGCGGGCGATCATGGAACTCCAAAGAGCGGCGTGAGTCAAGCGAGGAGATTTGAAGAAATGTTGCCGAAATCACTCAAAACTGATGCCGTCCAACGAAGTTATGAGGTTTATAAATAACATCAAAATAAGGGGCATCTATACTGGGGGCCCCTCAGACTAATATGCTAAATGGGAATGCCATGCACTATTAACAAATAATCTTATTCTCTACAGCGCGCCACCATGCAGAGGGGGGGATAACAGCAGCTCAACCTCACAATTCTGACCGGCATGGGTTGCCGGCTTGAATTCGGGAAAACTAGCTAGTGATGTCTTTTCGCTCTTGCGGTGCGAATATACCATCGGTCAGAAGTAGGTAAAAAAGTATAATTGTGTACATATAGTTAATAAAGATAATAAAATCTATGTAATTGGATAGAGTGGGTGAAGATAACTGCATAACTACATAACGGGATACTATTTGCTATTAAATCAAAGATCCTAGACCGTTTGGTTCGTCAACCCTTGAACTTCGAAGGGTTGCTGTGTAGAAAGAATATTAAGTATATCTGAATTGGCTGTTTAGTATCCAATAATAATAATATAAAATTGATAATGGGAAATTATAACTATAATAATTAATAATAATGTGCTTCTTTGAGTAATTAGATAAAAGATATAGAAAGATAAAATAATAAATCAAGTGGAGATAGGAAGTAAAGCCGATAATCAGAATAAAGGTAAAAATGTTTTATTAGCTGAGACCTGATCTAAAGATTGACCTCAGGTTAAATATTGACAGTATAATAATGATAAATATATTTCTCTATCGGTAAAGAGATAAGAAAATTCTGATGGATTGGATAACGGCGTTGCAAATCGATTTCAAAAATAATTATGACCCATGGATGACTAACAGGCATTTAGACTATGTTTGTACTGAGCCTATATGAATTGCACTTGAAAGCCGTGTAAAAAGCACAGGAAGGGACACAAATTGGGCATTCGTCTTGGCGAAAAATAGGAGATAATTTTAATCAAAGTAATAATTAGTTATTATGAAGTCACTTGCTTATAAGGGTTCATTAAGAAATTTTTAGAAGATCTTCAAATGAAAAACTTAAAATAATTTCAACTTGAATGGTTTAGTATATATTTATCAAGGTCTATATTATAGAAGTGTTCGTTTATTCTTCAAATAGTGGCTGGAGGTCGGTAGAAGTGTTGGCACTCCTAGTAAATGTGTAGTGTAAGTATAATTCGAGATAAGACATTCGGCGAATAGCGGAGCTTTCGGAAGGGACAGTATAACGGTCGCATGTAAGTTTAAAATTCTAAGTAATCATGGTAAGCGCGAGAAAACCAGATTATTACTGATCTTCTTGAGACAGTAACAAGGGAAAAAAGTATATCGGCGATACTTCAGTACCGGGTGTATAAATTTTGTGAATCCTCGAGCTCTCGTAATCTCGGTATTAGCAACTAAAGTAAATTTGTAATAGGGGGTCTTTCATAATAGCTGTTATAATAATATTAAAATAAGAATTAGATAAATAGGACGGAAGTATAGTGATAATAACTAAATCTGCAATTACTGGGGCTTCTGCCGCTAGGGACCTGATTAGGAGGTTGTACTTGAGCCTGAACTCAAATCAATAACGAATGTTTATGAGACAAAGGAGATCAGGCGACTACATTAGTCTTAGGTATATCCACCATTTCATCATAGTTGCTCTTTCTAATTAGATTTCATAATTCACAAATAATTAATGTTCTATGCTAATTTTTTATAAATTGTTAAAATGTTATCAAGAGTTCTTATCGATTAATACTGGTTTGAATATAGTCTATAACTCTATATGAAAGTTTTTCTATGTAAAGCCTGAATAGTTAGTTTGCTCTCAGCTTTGTTTTGAGAAATATATATATGTAATTAATTCTATTCTAAACAGTTATTATTTGAATTTGGTTATTAATTTTAAAGAAAGTTTTGTTACTTCAGAAGTAACCCCAAACAACACCATGGTTTTAAGGCCAGATCACCCCATTCGTAACAATCAATAAAGTATGGGGAGTTAAGAACGTTAGTCAACGCTTCATCAATGAATCTCGCGTTGCATACTTTCTTCCTCAACAGCGTATCTTTACGGGTTTGAGTCTTTTTCAAAAAGGCGCGGGGGGGTTTGAGCAACCCAACAAATATCACCAAAATGCTTCAATTAGATAGATTAAATTTCATTTTAACTGCTTATAATGTGTCGGTGCTAAACATATTTTCTTCAGCATAAAATTGAACACTTGAATGATATTTAGTAACTTTAATTAAAGTGAGATAATTTAAATAGTAGTTTTTAATCCCATATCTTTGGCCGAACACAAAGGAGAACTTGCGAAAATCCATCAATCAAGATCGGATACTAGGACAACAGAGGAGGTAGTGGGTTGTAGAATGGCAAACTATTAAGATTAAACCGGGAGGGTGAGGTTAGAACACGAAATAAAGAGGAGATTTGAAAAAATTGTTAGTTGTGGAAGTATTGAAGAAATAAATTGGAGGGGACAAAAATTTGAAGCGAAAGTGTGATAAGTAGATTAAACTGTGTGTGGTCATAAACAAAACACCAGATAACGATTATTACATAGTGGGTAGTTCTGCACTAAAGTCGTTGTAGTTAGTTAATACGCTTCATTCTTCATATTAAATATAGTGATCATATATTCTTCGCTGTCAAGACCACAGTTAAAATTTCAGTAATTAATAACCTGATCCTTTGAGTCAGGTATAACTATCATCATTCACTTCTGTCCGATGTTCCACAATTTTAAATCGTTAAAGTTTTGTTGTTCATTCAGCTCTATATTGAAAAATCTTGATGTATATAATTAAGAACTCACAAATTGACTGG
Organism: Trachelipus rathkii; assembly: GCA_015478945.1. NCBI lineage: Eukaryota > Metazoa > Arthropoda > Malacostraca > Isopoda > Trachelipodidae > Trachelipus > Trachelipus rathkii. Next base: position 13,928 of record JABUQX010069598.1, read on the forward strand.
TATGTACTCTTTAAATCCAAGCAATGTTCTGTGGATAATAAAAGCTTCATAGTCAGTTTAAAGATATCAAGATTATTAGGAGAGTTGAATTAAAGGTGACAGAATTGACTATATATTTGGGCCCTACCAATACCTACACGATGCCTTTCGCTAAGAGGTACATATAAATATTATATGTAATAATCCTCATACAGGTTTCTTAACGTCCTCACTTGACATACCTTGGAGTTATACAATAAAAATTAATTTATCACTATACCCAAGTTAATTAATGGCGAACTTTCTATACATGTCTGCTATCGAATCGGGTTCCATGTTTATCCTGTAGCAGTATTTCAAAGGTCTCGTAATATATACTATAGTCTGACCTTAAGTTAAATTGTCAGTGTTAACTTTACACGACTATGCTAATTTATATCACGAACCAGTTGAAGAGCCTGAAGAGCTGGTTGAAGCAGTCTTGAAAAGAATTAAAATTATTAATTTTTATTTAATTATAATCATTAATGAAAAGAGCGATATTTGTGAAGATGTTCAAAATATTATATCTATTGAGGCTTCATGTCAACTCAATAACGGACGGGGTTAATAAGTAATCACTAATCCGGGAAAGTTGTGGTATTAATCCTGGCTTGCAACAGGCGAGTAGCTATCAAGAGTCGACGGTTATTGGAAATTATTCACTTTTTATATACAGGCTGTATGTCCATATATTCAGTGCTTGGATTAATTTAATGAACCTTTTAACAGAGATACTTTAAAAGTAGGAATATAGCGATACTTACCACACGAAAATAATATTTAGGAATTATAAATCAGAAGTAAATATTTAATAGCGGTTTAGTGAATATCGATCAATATGAAAACTAGCTGTCAATGACTAGGCTTTATCCCGCACATTTACCAATAATGAATTTTTCATTTATAGCTTACTTTACATGATCTTTGTAGCTGAGTGGTAGTTTGGGGGGTAAGATCAAGATTGCCGTCCAATACGTATATTTTATGGCACTCTATCTATCGAATTAGAAGGAGGTATGATGGAATTTAGCATAACAAACTATGTGTTTGCTCACTAAAAATAGTAATAGATTTGGTTAGTTAGGGGGTATAGGATAAATGAACCTATTTTCACACGTATTAAGTAAGAGATGAGAATTTAATATATAATAAGTAATTAAATATTTTCCAATATAAACAATAGTAATGATATATATATATATATAGCTTTAACATTAAAATTATTAGCAGCAACATACTGCTGAGTATTTTATATTTAAAGTTATTACTTATTTAAAATTTATTTACATTACAAGGAACCCTCATTACGGGATTAAAATATCTGGATAGTACTTAAATTAATTATAATTCGATGCAACGCTCGAAACTAAACAGAATCATTTAGAGTAAGAACGATCAAAATTGATTGGATATAAAGTTCATTGATCGACCTTTTATTTACCACAACGAGTGTTAGATCATATAAAGTATGGTTTTCCAGGTAGTGAAGTGTAATGTTGTAATTCAAACTCACTAAAACTTTAAACATTTTATTATAATTTAAATCAACCCAACCAGATTTTTTTAGTGACTTTCTGTTACGCACACGACTATGTTCTGAAAGGCTAGGGGTTTTATAATGCCACATGTGCGGACAGCAAAATTGTTGAGATCTCGTATTTGACCGATAATAATATTTAATCTAATCATTATTTAAATTTTATATACTGGGTTGAAAAAAGCACCGTCTTCGTCAATGTACCGAAGCTTGGAAACCTTCTTTAAAAAAAAATAAACTGTTAAAAATGACTAGTAAAATTGCAAAGGTATAAACTACAAACGGTAATAGAAAGCAATTTTAGCCTAGCTTTCAACTAAGAATATCCATGTAAGGCAACGACTATCAAACCCCAATCCCCTTCTTACATAACTATTTAATTTAGAAATAATCTATGAATCTATTGATTCAAGTAATAACCATTACTATTATTATAATCTGTTGTATTTTATTATAATTATTAATAGTTACTATTTAATAGTTAGTTGAAACTACTCACAAACTCACCAGACTACTCGTGATCTAAATATATTTTCTCTAACCTCAATACGTTTACGATTATTAATAAACTTTAAAATATAATTAATAGTATCTTCCTTGTTTTTCCTTGATACCGTGCCTCCATCATTTTCAAATCTTCTTCAATAAAATAAACCACCTTTCTCACGTCCAAAACATACCTCGCCATCCCGCTAACTATCCACTCCATTTCGATATCCCCTTCGTTAGATAACGTATGCCTTTATTCTCCTTTGAATGTACATGATCTCTTTCATCACATGGCTACCCACCTTCCTCCTAACTTAATACTTATGATTATCTATAAATCCTTAACACATAGTACTATTTATTTAATCTCATCATTACCGGCAATTTATATATTTATTATTTTTGGGGAAAAATAAAATATTGACATAAATCATTATAAATATTATAAATTAACCCTTTATACGGGTTATACTTTCACCTATTTTTCTACAAAATTTACTTTATAACTAATACTACTATTTTCATCATTCCTGATATCGTCCGTTGTCTACACTTATATAGTTAAAGCTATCTTAAACTTCTGACTCACTTTTAATACACCTCTTCTATTATATTTACTTTAATTTCTTGCCCTGACTATATATACTTATATGTCTACTGTAGTAATACAACAATTCTTTTCCATACAAACCTTATCATGTGGACCCAATCAACTGATAATTGCAGAATACTTTACTTAAATGAGTTAAATTATCATCAAACCCTAGATATCCATAATTTATATTCTTCTTTATCTAACCTTTCTAACTGCTGATACGTTGAAATTTTTATGGAGTATATACTTTGATTGACATTGAATAAATATTTCTCTTACGAACATTTTTATTTCACATGTAACTCCTCCTGTTGCACTTTTCCTATTGTATTTCGAACGAAAACAAAGTTTATTTCAATGCTACCTATGATGGATGTCTTATGAAGTTCTTTATTCTCAAATTGTTAAATAGACAGAATATTATTTATCAGCTTATATTCCTCTCCGATAAGCCATTTTCTCTTTATTCTCGAGATAATACTGATCCGCTTATTTTGTTTCCGAAGGCAACAAAATTCTTAATTTCAATTTAGAACAAACTTTCGATCAACTGTTTTATGGTTGCCAATCTTTCTTTTATTATAAGTATTTCCTGTCTGCTAATATATATAGTGTCACTATTCGTTTTTATTCTTCTTTACCTATATTATTGTGTTTACTGATCATTATATCGGTAGCTAGAAATCCGATTTTACTTTCAATATCTGTTTAGTAATCCATTGATTAATATCGCAATTAATTCACCTTTATTATAGCCTATATCTAACTTTGCAACTATAATAAGTATGAATATAGTTATACTCCTTTTTTTCCGTTAACAGCCCCGTTCTTCCACTATTTTCCATTTATTGTCCACAGAATGAGCTACATATCCCTACAATAACTATCGCATACACACCATATACTGGTTCTTTTTAGAACGTTAATATTCCATATAATCCCTTCACTGTAATCGCTTTATTTAGTTTACTTCAATAATTATATTTATTATCATCTTTCAGGTAATTCTATCGATAATTTTCATCCAAATTTCGTTTGATGCATTATTATATATTTCACATACGCTTACAAGCTAATTATTGCCTTATAGTACCGCTAAAAGGGTTGATGACTCAGCTAATATTCGTATATCACACATCCATATAGCATATTGAAACAATTCCTTTTATTTTTTTACATTATTTACTCATCTATTTTTCTATTGATATTACGTGATTATAATTTGATATTACATCTTCTCTGAATTTATTGCCACTCTTTATTTCTTTTATTTTTTTTCATACCTATAAATACAGTCGAATAACCATTTTTACTACAGATCAGTAGAACTTTTCCGCTCCTTAAACCCAACTTTTCGATGATTAACCATCCGCGCATTACAAAATTGATATTATAAGCAATAATTAATCACTCTATAATATAATTATTTATCCCACCTTTTCTAATCTTCAATATACCATTTTTTAAATCAATTAACTATTCTTTAAATCCTTTCTAATCTTGGTAGCCTAAATAGTTCAATAGCAGTCCCAAGGAAGAGTGATTGCCGAATGTTTTTCCTCTGAATCCAACAAAGAAGACCAAGCCCGACTGTTTTAGGATTCACTTCAACTATTTAGTAAAGTATGTACTGCCTTCAAGTGGACTAGTTTGTTTTTCCCTTTTTATTATTCCTCCATTCCTACTAACGTTTTATCTAACAGTATATCATTGACGCCCATCATACAATATAATTCCGTTAATTATTCATTTTCTACCTATAAATCCATCTAACTGGCTCATTAACCTATATATTATTTTTATATTTCCTATGATTCACATGAGTGCTATTAGTGAATATGGTATTATTCTCAATTCTAGACCTTATTCCTTAATAATGGTCAAAATTTCCAAACTCATTATCTCATCATCAATAAATCCTCACTATCCACTCCTCCTCTATCATACATAATAACTACTCTCATATATATCTCGTATCTATTCCTTACTTTCTAATAGTGTTTTGCAATCAAAAAACCTCTTATGATTTGTTAAATTAGGTTTATTCATTTGTCTATTTCCTAATTATCTACATTTTTAAATAAATCTAGCAGTATCGTTATAATATATACACCATAACTATACACAAGTTTTTCTTACGTCAATTATATAAATCGTGATGTTATCGCATTTGTTTTCGCTATCTTCATAGAGTCTTAATCTTTGTATTCTTTTATTATCTCAAACATACACTTTTTACGACATTAGATCCGAGTACACTATTTAATCTTTCTACGAATTTCAAAACCATCTTTTCCTATAATCATAGTGATCTCCCAAATTTTGTATAAATAATTTACATCAAATAAAATATACTAGAAAAATAAAACAAATTAACAAATTTTCCTCCAAAAAAAAAATCAGATAATATCAACTTAAATCTTTCGAATTATATTTTCGTTCACTTTTTCAAAATAGCCCAAAAATATGCTGCCTGTTTCTGATACCATTAATTACAAATCAGTAAATTTTGGTGAATCGGAATTAGAGTATATTTCCCATTGGAAACAATAATTCGATAGAATTTATAAATATATATTTTATTTATCCAATCGAACCTTACTACTAATTCATATTCTTTCTACCTCCTTTTTTACTCATAATATAATACAACGAAAAAACATTAAGGCTCTAAGTATACTATTAAATACTATATATTATATACCATTATATATTATTAACTATACCTATTTAGACATAGCACAATTTAAATTATTAAAATACATATCTTGACTGGCAGAAGTAAGGCATGTAATGGTGATGAAAGATTTCTCCCCGAAGATTAGAGGAACACTTACTTGTTTCTAACATAAACTATGTTTCTTGCAATGCCAGGAAGGACAATTATACCACACACCCCCATCTGGCCATAAACGCCAGTGTTAAGTAGCCTCCCATGGCACTCCAGTATCACTCAATCTGTTCGCTATGTAATACTAAACCAATCAACCCTTTGACCTCACATATCACATTCTTCTTACCACTGGAGTAAGCTCTCCCTTATACAACACCATAAAATACAAAATTACAGACAACACTTGGATGCTGTTCCGAAAATTGAATCAACTTTCGAATTAAAATGGTATAACAAAATTAAATTTACTACAATTTCTCCGGAGAAGCTATAAGGGTGAGCTTCCAAAAATAACCCCTTTTCCTCCTACCCCACTCAGCATCCAGACGCGTTCATTGCGAGCGAGGCATCCGGAGTGATGGAGTTGGTGCCGGTCACGGAATTGCCGGCCTGTTTGATGTACGGTCTGTGTCCTTTCTTCATAAATTTCTGCAACCTTCTCAGTTTTTAAATCTAATTTTCATTTTGTTGACATCACCTCTCCTCCTCTAAACCTCAACTCTTATTGCTAACCGAAACTTAGGTTTTTTGAGCGTTCTAAATTCAAACTCTACTCTGTTGACTCCTACTATCCTTTTCCTCAATTTTCAGCCAAAGGCCGTTCGAGTTTGCCATGATCTTTGTGCAATGTATCTGTGCAATGATGTTTGTTCCAGTGCTTTTGATTTGGAGTTTTCCGACATAATCTACACCTGTATAAATGCGACTTTCAAACTAACTCTGTCATATAAAACTTAAACACATTCCTCTTCTTCTTCACATTTTTACTTTTTCCCATCATTCTTGATGATTTCAACGTTCACCACGGTCAATTGTTTTTATTTACTCTATTCAAGATAAAGTTGAAATGAACTTGGCCTACGACTTCGTATCCATTGATTACCTCGAGCAGTTGGGGCAGCAGCCCCCTACTCGTATCTCTGATCGGCTTTGAGATGATGAACCCAACATTCAGAACATTTTCCTAACCTCCTATAATTCCTTATCACTTATTTCCAGATTAAGATTCCTTCTCCTCCTCTATAGTTCCTCCAATAGTCTCATATCTGTTTCTGTTCTACCTGTCGTCAAGAGTCTCGGCAGGAAAGACACCACCTATAACGAGGAAAGATAACGACTGTTATGAGGCATCTTCGGTGTCTCTTCGTCTTCCCACACAGTAGGACTTACAGTCGCGTACTTTCACCTTGATGCTTTATCCATTGAGAAAATGACGTACAGCTCCGAGTGTATTAAATAGGGTTCCTCACGGTGCTGCACAATATCGCAGCGAGCTACTTATCCTAATCAGCATGGAGGCGGCACCACAAGCATGCTTTACCTACAACTAACCTAGATAACCTAATGGTTTGACACTCTGCTTGTTCTTCCGTTCTTTAAGCGCAGGGACGCTGCTTTTGGGAATACTGTCACCTTCAAATATTATCCACATAATCCTCTGTCTCTATACTTATACATCTTCATCCCAAATACATACGTGCAAAATCTATTCTCCATGTAACTAAAAATACTTCTTTTTTCTATCATTCGAACATATTGCGAGGTAAATCGCTATATCATGGCTACCTGCTATCCTTCCAAGTAAATTCTGACACTCTTTTCAATAAAAATGTTACTATTCTTAACTTGCGTTCTCCCCTATTGCCATCTTTAGTACATACTTCCGTCGGCCTCAAAACTGAGAGAGAGCCGCGTATAATATATCCCCTTCATCTAAAGCTGAACTCTTTTGCTCAAAAACCTTCTACATTCCACTTAGACAGATTCCTAGTCGCAACTATTCCTCGTTCTCACATCCCTCCGACTTTATTATGCATAATGCCGTATATATCTTCACACCAAAGGTGTCTACTCTTTTATATCTATTATCAGAGGTATTAACACTAAGAAACGCGTATACTCGAGTCTCTGATGGTATTCCTCCTATAGTTTCTCAAAACTTGTGCTTTCCAGCTTGCAATTTATCTTGGAAAATTATTCAGTCTCTGCTTTCTACATTGGCCAATTCTGTGAACTAGGAAAGGTGTTCGAGCTGAAAAGGGAACCGAATCCAACCCTCCCACACATCGCCAAATCTCTCTACTACTCTCCTGAGTATTATCTTCTAATAAAATCTATAACCGAATCTATTCCTAGCCGGAGGAACATTTTGAGAAAACCTCTATCATTCTTCTAATCTTCTCTTCTCTGCATTCGACCATGCGGCTTTCGTAGGAGAACGGCTCTTGAGTCTCCCTATACTGGCGATCTTCTTCACTATTAGTGCGTTTCATTCGAGGTCCCTAACTTGATCTTCCAGTAATTCTTTGAGAGGGTGAATGCCACCGCTCATGTCAACCTTTAAAATCTATAAATAGTGGGTGTTAACTCAGGTTCTGTTTTATTCCCAACTCTTTCTATTTTTCATAAAAGACCTTTCTCTATTGTTTCATCAAAGATCCACTCCTATGCCGACGATTTCATCCTTCATTAATTCTCCTCAATTTTGAATAGACGTCCCGTTTTTTTTCAGCAACAATTAAGCTCACGCTAAGGAGAGGACCCTTGATCAGCTAAGCATCTGATCCTTCTCGAATTTCTTTGAAGCATTGAGAAAGGTTGTTTTTCAAATCACCAAAACTCAGATCCTCCCATCTTTCCACTCCACATCATCTTTCACACAGCTATAACATAAAAGTTTTTTATTGCACAACCGCAACCCACGGTTGTTGAAAAATTTAAGAACCGCAAAAAATTCCGTAACCGAGGATGTCGAATATTTTAGGAACTCAAAAAAACCGCAACCGCGGATATGCAAAAATTCAGCTTTGCCTCCATCACTAATATATATAATATATATATCTAATATATATAATATATAAATATTATATATATATATATATATATATATATATAAAATATATATATATATTTCAATTTAAATTTTTAAATTTATTATAATAATTTAATATATATATATAACGCACCACCTGCGGTTATGCAAAAATTCAGCTTTGCTCCATCAAATATATATATATATATATATATATATATATATATATATATATATATATATATATATATATTCTATATATATTATATATAATATATTAATATTATATATATATATATATATATACTAATTATATATATAATTTACAGTTGTCACCATCATTCACGGGCAGAGCCTATTCAGGGAGGGGTGTTGCACGTCAAAATTTCCTCCACTAGCGCAATGACGCAGATGAGCACAGCGCCAGGCTTTAAAAGTAAGAGCGATTAAAACTCAGCAGGAACCTACCGAAGATGGAAAGGGATTCCACAAAAACAGAGGTGCACGAAAATAGGAAGCACGGGCAGCGACATAGCCTGAATTGACCAAATATCTACAACAAAACTCGTGCGCAGAACAGCACCCCTTGTGCTACGAGGTCGTCGTAATGGTGGTAGTACGCGAGTGGTAAGTTCCCTCGAACACCCTGTCGCTCTGGTACCTATAGAAAAGAGATAAAGTACCACATCGCGCGCCGCAAAGATAAGGTCAAGTGAACTGGAAAGTTAAGGACAGTTTATAAGTTTTGGCCTTTGATTCGACCCTGTCCAAAAGCGGTGTGCAAGCAGAGCCCCCCTCTCCAGATATGAGAACAGTACCATATAAAAGGGCGGATAGCCCAATTGTGTAGCTGGAGATAACTGAGAGAGGAAAAAAGTTCTCGCAGTCTAAACGAAGCTCCCAGTTTCTTTGGAGGCCGCCCTAATCAACCGTTGTGATGTGAGTTTAACAAGACACTTTTTTTTTTATGTTAAGGCAAGGATTTTAATATTGTCAACAGGAGAACCGAGAGAACCGTCGAAAGAGATAGGAAAGTAGAAGTGTTTTACGAAAGGGAATTTTAGAGTTGGGTTTTTACAGAATTCGAATTTCACAAGTTGAGACGACCCCACTCGGAATTCTAATCCAGATCAGTGAGAATAGAATCGAAATGATTAAGACGAAGAGGCAATTTCTAGAAGTAAAGAGGGAGCACAGAATTGGAAATGAGTTGACGAAAATGAATGGTCGAGTGCAATCTTTCATTATGAGTGGATAGAGTTTAGATGTCAGGTGAGAAGATCCAATTGTAAAAGTAGAAATAAAGAAGGAGATAAGACCGAACCCTGAGAACACCACTATTGAACAGAAAAGAAGAAGAATCGCTCCATCAACCACACCCGATATTGAGTGACTTGAAAGAAAGTTAGGCAAATAAGTAAGCAAAGAGAAGGAGACAACCAAAGGGAAGAGAGCTTAGAGAGCAGTGAAGCCTGCCATAAAACCCGGTCAAATGCTTTGGACTTTTTCAAGGCGCCACCACACAAGTCTCGCCGTAGTTCCTATGAGCGGAAACACCATAAGTTTGGGTTAAATAGGAAAGCTTATCGCCACTTGACCTAGAATATCGAAAGCTACACTGATGATCTGAAAGGAGAGAATGAGATCCAGATAATCTTGAAATTTAGAGTTAAGAATAGATTCAAAAATCGTAGATCAAAATTCGGTGGAGCTAATAGGGCGATAGTTAGAAGGAATCAGAGCGGCTTCCTTTTTTTCCGGAATAGGTGGACATGTGCGTGCTCCACACTGAGGGAAAGTGCTAATTTTGAGAAAAAGAGAATATAGTTGAACGAAGATAGGAGTCAGAACTTAAGCACATACCTCAAAACGCGTGGAGAATGCCATCTGGGCCAGCCCGCCTTCTAACGTTCATAAATTCGTCAGGAGCCCATGCTACCGCGATCAACATGTATTCACAGGCAAGACTAGGACACCTGAAGAGGAGAAGGAGGAGGAATGCCAGAAGCTCGTCAAGGGTTTAGTTAGAGGAAATAGGAGGCCGAAGAAGAACTGGAACCTTTTCTTGGAGAGGGTAGCAGACAGATCGAATAAGAGAGGAACAGGCAGATTTACCCAAGTTGTTAGAGATGTTTTTTTGGCAAGAGGCCAAAAAATTTTTATCAGTAAGAGAACTAAAGAGGTTAGCGCACTGTCGTTTGATGAAAGCCCTCTTTGCTTCGTCGAAGAGTATCCCTGCAACGATTTTCCTAGCTGAATGAAAATTAGCAGATGTGGGAGAACGAGAAATTTTCCACTCCGATATGAGCTGTCCTCTAGCTGATGGTAAGAAACTAAGCACCATTATCGAACCATGTATTATGGAGAAGAAGTTTAGTCGAAGAAGGAATGAACCTGCTCATACCCGCTCGAACGATTACAGCTTCTCACTTTAGTGGGCAGAGGCCAAGCGTTTCAGAGTTAAAGCAGCCATTCCAATTATAGTTAAACGTAGAAGCGACGCAAAGCCCCCCAATTCGGCCCGATCAAAGTACAGAAAAAAACGCATAGGGCAGGATGAGCTGTTGGAGAGAAAGTATTAAAATTCAGAGATATAAGGTTTCGTCAGATTACCAAAGAGTGAAGGTGGCGTATTTATTAGAGAGAAGGACTAAAGGTGAAACATATTTCGTGTGTGTTCAAGAAATTGGTTGGGAAATGTTGTGTGGGTTCTTTGATTAGTTGCTCAGATCGTTGAGAATGCTGACTGATTCGGCCTGCATATATATATATATAATATATATATATATATATATATATATATTATATAATATATATATATATATATATATATATTATAATATATATATATCATATATACATATTATATATATATAAATGAGAGTTTCAAAGAAAGATGTTTGCCAGTATATGTAAGGAGGAAAAATGGAATATTAAAAGGTGCATACAGTAAGAGGTAAAAAAGAGGTAAATGAACAGTTTGGAAAAGGAAGGGATGAATGGGGACTTAGAAGGGAATAGGAAGCTCTTCTGAAGGAAGCGCGGAAAGGTTTAAGAATGAGAATAAGGGGAACCTGCTTAGAATAATGAATAGGGATTGGTGCTTTTTGTAAAACTGATGAAATGATGTAGGGAAAGTGTGGAAAGAACACCTTCGAGAATCTTATAATATTAGCAGTAATGAAGAGGTGAAGTGATGTGTGTGGGTTTGATGTGGCAAGAAGAATATAGGTATTTTGGGGATGAGGGTATTAGCAAGGAGGAAAGTAATGGGTAGGCTGAGAAAGTTGAAGAATGGTAGATCTGCAAGGTCATACGATGAATTACGTGAAATGAATCAAGAATGAGGCAGATGGTGATTGAATTGGATTGGGAAGTTGTGTATAAAGCGTTTCGGAGAGTAATTAGTTCCGAAGGTTGAAGGCAGAGCAGTTAATAGTACCTCTTAATATATGGGTACGAAGATAAGGGACTGTAGAATTATAGGGGAATTAGTTTATTAAATGTTGTAGGGAAGATAATATGCTGGTATTTTTAGTCGAATAAAGTGCGTGGTGACTGCAAGGACGACTGGTGGAAGAACAAGGTGGGTGCGTTTTAGGAGTGTAGACGGGCGTGTGGCCTCAAATCTTTACATGGAAAACAAATGACTGAGAAGATGAGAGAGAAGAAAAATTAAATTGTATTTAGGTTTTATGGAATTGCAAAAGGCGTATGATAGGATTAATAGGGAATCCCTATGGTAGGTGTTAGTAATGTTTGGTGTTGGTGGTAGCCTCTGAATGGAATCAAAAGTATGTATGACGATTAGTGAAGCGTGTGTAAGATAAGATGTGTCCAAAAGTGATTGTTTTAATATTAAATATTTAGTGAGGCAGGATGTGTTATGTCCCCTTGGTTATCAATTTGTATATGGATGGGGTTATTAAAAAAGAATTAGAGATGAGGTGGCAGGAAATGGTGTAGAATGATGGAGAGGAGGTGAGTGGAGGGTGCCCTCTATTATATGCGGGATGATTTGGTTTTGTGTGGTGAAATCTGAAGAGAGTTAAGAGGTTGGTAGAGAGATTGGCAGGATGTGTAACAAGAGAGGTTTGAAAGTAAATCGTAGATGAGTAAGGTTATGGTTTGTAAAGTGGAGGACAGTCCTCGTGTGTAAGTTTGTTGATGGTGAGCAGTCTGTAACAAGTGTCTGAAGTTTAAATATTTAGGATTAGTTTGGATGAAAAATGGACGGAATTGATGTCAGAGTTTTAATAGCCAAAGTTTGACTGCATGATGTGCGCTGTGCAATTAAATCGTTGGTGGACGTAAAAGGACTAATCTTGATGCGCTAGGGTCTTTACATGAGAGTTGTTCCATGTGTTAATGTATAGTAGTGAAGACTATAGTCCGCTGATAAGAGGTAATAGATCTATAAGTTCAACGTGTTCAGGTAACAATCTTAGGGGTGTGTTAACGGTGTGAAAAGAATTGAAAATATGAAGAAAGAACGTATTAAGGAATTATGTGGTGTGAAGAAAAGGTACATGAAAGAATAAAACTGAAGTAAGTTTGAGATAGTCTTGGTTATGATGGAAAGGATGAATGAACAGTCGGTTGGTTAAACACGGATGTTTAGTGCGGTGAGTGTTGGGAAGTCGACCGGCTGCGGACCGAAGAAAAAAAGTGGATGAGTCAGTGAAGAATGTCTGAAGGAGAGAGGTGTGAGTTTGCAAGTCGAGAATAAAGGTGCATAATAGCGAAGTGAATGAAGGGTTTGTGAGGGGGTATGGGTTGGTCTCGCTCACCTGGGCCATTGATGAACCCTATACTTGACGATCCTGCCATTAGTGAGGGTCCGTCGCGGTCCCGTGAAGCTCAGGGTGGGTTTTTCTAACTGCGACGAGTTCTCACTATCAGGTAAGAGGGGGCGTAAGACTGGGCTTTCCTTTTGACTTGTGTCATATTCTTCTACTACTTCTTTGTCCGATGCATGTCACGCACCCTTACTCTACTCCCAGTCTTGGGAGAAAAGAAGGAGAAATAAAATTACTATATTATATTAATATATATATATATATATTCATATAAGTTCTAAGTCAATACGAAGATTGAGAGAGTCAGACACGGTAAGGGAGTCGCTCCGATATTGCAAATATAAACTATAATATGTAGTTACATACTAGAGTACCATACGTGATAATACCTATAAATTTATACTTGCACTTCACCTATCTATATATGTTTCAATGATATCATATAGAGAGATGAGAGGTAGTATATTATATATGATATATATATATATATTATAATAAGGTATATTATATATATTTAATCTATATATAATTATATATATAATTATATATCATGTATAATAATATATATAATATATATAACTTATTATATATATATATATATACTATATATATTACTTATATAATATATATACTATATATATCTATAATATATTATATATGAGAATATATATATATATATAATATATATATATATATATATATATATTATCTAATATTATATATATATAAATATACATATATTTATATAATAAATAATATATATAAATATTATATATATAATATATTATATATATAGTAATATATATATTATATATTATCATATATATATTATAATATATCTATATAATATTATATATTCGCATTGACTTTCGCATCCACTCGAAATACTTAAAAATAAATATTTGCATTCGCACTCGGAAAACACTCGGAATGCGATTAGAAATGTTCTGGCGGAACTTGTAGAAAATTTAACAACTTCTGTGAAGAGATTGATTAGAATGAGCTGCCTCTAGTGCCGTCTCAAAGTAGTGCCAGTCAATTTGAAGTTGCAGTCAAGAATCTGCCATATTAAGATATTGATAGGCCATCTTGTGAGTAATCGCTCGAAAATCAACTATTGAAAGAAATTCGCAAATGGTATCTTTATCCACGTGGCTTTTGAATTACTCGATTGTTTCCGCATGACAATAGCAAACTGTTCACTTTGCAATTGTAATTCATCTGAAAGGAAGCAATGTACAAGGAAATTGTATGAAAGGAATAATGAGAAAAGAGTAACTCCAATTCCAGCTTTTAAGACAAGAATCAGATTCTCTTGAAACTAATACTAAAAGTACAAATATATGGGACAACTGAAACGAAAAAATCATAAAAGATAGATTAGTAAATTACAGAAATTATAGTAGATGACATGAATATTCTAGTTTCGTCACGTTGAATATTCTTGGTTTTGTTCTGCAGCGAAAGTATCGTCTCTTTCAACACAATACTCAAAGGAAATACTACAGAGATATTATTTGAAGACCAAAAAGAGTTAAAACTAAAGTTTTCAGATTATACCTCTGTCAAATAAATCATCTAAGTTAGCTTTCTCCACCGACGAATGGTCAGATACTCAATAAACAGTTTCTTTGTTTTCTCCGAGTAGTCATGCCGTTGACAATTATTTCAGAAACCAAATTTTGTGTCGTGCTCTGAACCTTTCACTGAACGTCATACAGGTGAATATCTCAGGGTAGTATTTTAATGAAATGTTGTCGAAATGGAACCTATTCACAGATGATGTCCACTGTGTCCTGAGAGATGCTGGTGCCAATATAAAGAAAGTTATGTTTCTTTCTTGAGTGAACACAACAAACTCCGTCAGTCATCAACATTAGAAATGTCGTGACATCTCAAACAAGAGTCAGCGAAGTTCCTCTCAAAATATAGGTCAATTGCGGAACACTTTAATAATTCGACCATGGCCCAGTAAGAACTAAATAAAATACAGGCAGAATTAAAGTTCCTTTTTCAGTAATACAGGACGTTACTCTGAAATTGTTAAGGGTGCAAGAACTTAATGAATCTCTCATGCCAGTACGGCCGCCCTGATAATAAATAAGTCTTCCCATTCCATGACAATTCTTCCGTTCCCCTAAAAGCCAATTGTATCTTGTATCCAGTCATTTAAAGGTTTATCATTATGATAATCAGCCAACACTTGTTTGTCATCCTCGTCGTATAACTCGAAGACGAGTATTATATCCTCAGACAAGACAGTCAAGGGAATAAAATATGAGAGAGAGATATTTCTTTTTGCTCCTCTTAATTTATGGTTAGGTTACATTTGTTTATTGGACCATTAATGATGGGACAATGAACATCGTAATGGAAAACTATTTTGTTTACTATCACTCGTTAATTTTGAATAAACATCGGAAGCAGGATATCAGAAGCTGCTTAAAGCGTGTTTGTATATAAACTTATAGATATTACTATCGTTAATTTTCTTGTTTCCAAACAAATAACTTTGGTAAAAACCTGCTTTCCTATACTTATTCGCGTTTGATATATGATATATATATATATATATATATTATATATATATATATATATATACTATATATATATAATTATATATATATAATATATATATATAATATATATATATATATATATATATATATATATCTTATTATATATATATATATTATAATATATATATATATATATATATATTATATTTATATAAATATATATATTAATATATATATATATTATAATATATATATAATATCAATATATAATATTATATATATATATATAATATATTATATATTATATATTAATATATATAATATATATATATATTAATATATATATATCCAACTCAATTTTCCTTTTTTTCATTTTTTTTTATTTTTAGAAATTTTCTGGAAAGCCTGGTGGTTCGGTGCGATCAAAAGGCCCGCACCACGCACCGCACCGCACCGGCACAACCATTTTTCTCAGTGCTCCGCAACCGCAACGCACTTTATTTTCTTCTTCCCGCACCGCACCGCAACGCACCGCACCAGGTCGCTGAAATTTTTATACCGCACCGCACCGCCCGCACCGCACCAAAAGAGCGCACCACGCACCGCAGCCCGCCATCGCACCGCAACCGCATCGCACCGCACACGCACCCGGTGAAAAGTCCGCCAACCTCTACATCTCTGACTACCACGTCGTTAAGCTATATTCATTTGAAACTACGCTTCAACGTCAACCTATTGTCCATTTAGACAACACTAAAAAATAAACTTAATCATATAATTTCTCTTACTTTTGAACATTTAAAAATAATCTATTTAATTTTTACCTTATACTTTTTCTTTCGACTGTGAAATCGCGTTTGTCCTTTGTTGGGGTTAATATTTCGATCCCCAGCAGTTGTTTTAAAATGTGAATTTTCGATAACTTTTGCATATTCATCTCCTTAATTCAATGCCGAGATTTTGAAAAATGTAAAGCGTAAAAAAACTTAAATTAGGCAAAAATTGAAGGAAAGTCTCATAAGAATTAAAGCAGACTGTCTGGAGTGTAGATCCTCTGGAAGGGGTCGTACGTGATAACAAAAATGTCATAATCTCATCGACTCATATTTGCTGCTTGGTAGTGAATCGGAACCGATTAACGTCACTGAGACACATAATCCCAAGTTTACATAGTAACCCACATTTCCATATTTTTTTGATTACGTTAACAGGGTGTTTTTTTTGAGATTTGAGTAATGCAAGACCTTGAGAGTCGGTATTTTATGTCTGCTTGAACGGGTCTAGGGTGGCGGGATCCTCCCTTCGGACGTGGTTCACTGACGAATGGAAGGTATACTTATTTACTATATTCCTTTTACCAAAACTTACATAACAAATTATATATATTTTTTTGTGTTTGTTTCTTTGGGTGTGGAATTAATGTCGTACAAATTTTCACATTACTCCCATCTGCCACTGGTTCGTGGCCGAGTACTTATAATGGGTTACGACAATGATTGTTTCGCGCCCTGAGCTAGCGCTTGGTCTGAATTGTGGTGAAGGGAATGCGGAGTTTACAGGGTGAAAGCCTTTTGTCACCCGAAGACATGTCTTTCAACGGGAGTATTAATCATAAGTAAGTAAAAATTTTTAACAATCAATTTATATATAAATACTAAGTATATTAATTTTATATTATTCAATTATGACTGTATCCTCAGAGCGCCGCGTACTAGCATAGTAACACCGAGAAAAAGCATCAAATGTTAAATCCGTAAGATTCTCAGTTAGATTTCACGACTAGATCACGCTGGTGATGTAATCGTATCATATTACAAAATCGAGCCGAAAAATTTCTTGCGTACTCGTATGTATAAAGGGTTTAATAATAATTTATTATATATATATATTCATTAATAAATATATATATATAAATAATTATATTTCCCATTATACCCATTAATGGTATAACTATTTACCCTCTAACCCTCGTATACAAATTATTATCTATATATAAACCCTCTAGCCGAAATCATAATCTATTATTGAACTCTTATATAAGTATAATGTAGTACCACAAAGGTTAGTATGAGATTAGGCAGATATATAATATAGTTAGAAAAATTATTATACACACGCACATACTTATTATAATATATCCCGACCACCAAAAGAAAAACCTAAATAACACCATAATTGACAGAAAAAGATTTATATAGTATATAGTTTTGGTATAAATAGGTAATAATATATAATATATAATTATATAATAATACTCATTTACTCACATACTCGTCAGGTAAGATAACCACGTCACGAAGGTGAGGAATGATTATAATAGAAGCTATAATCATGATTAGACCCATAAACTAAATTAGTATTGGTAATAATAATAAATAATTCGTAAACTCACTCAAAACTTCCATTACCAAATCTCAAAATAACCAAATTACATCAACTTACTCAATAATAAAATAATGGATAATCGGTATATGTTCATTCAGAATTGTAAAGCAATACAGACAATTTTCTCTAATTACTTTATTAAATTGCCTTTTTTAACCGTGCTTGTTCAGAGTTGGTATAGTACTTAACAATGTATCATAAAGAGGACATTTGTTTTTTGTACACTAATTCTTGAAGTTATTCAAGAAAAACTCTTAGGTCACAAAATATTCACATTTAACGTTACTGTTTCATAAGTACATCAAGTTACATTTTTATCCAAATTTCGTTAAAGAATAGTTACTAAGAAGTATTCAATCATGGGTATCATGGATGTCGAATATTTTGTCAGAAAAGTAAACCTTTTTTCGACTATTTTAGATTCCCAGGTTTTTATCTTAGCTAGATAAAGTATCCCTTTATAATTTTGCGTTACGCCCCTTGAATTTCACAATATTGATCCCTCTACTATAAAATAGTAAAAGTCTCACGTTTGAGACTTCTGGATAACCTGTAACCCCTAAAAATGGGGTTAGGGGCTGGAGCCCCCCTTTCGTTTTTGGCAAATTCTCCCGACATATTCCTTTTATTTACATCCCGACAACAACTCTACAAGTTCAACAAAAAAATTATGGTAAATTTCAATATATATCATATATATAATATATATATATATATATATATATATAATATATATATATATATATATATATTTAAAATATATAAATATATATAATATTATATATAAATATATATTATATATATATACTATATATATATATATATATATATATTAGTATTACTATATTATTAACATAAATATTTTTGGCTTCAAATTTAAGAAACAAAAACTGGTACACTTTAACCGGCATACGCTTTACATCTTTAATTTGCTGAAGTTTTTTTAAAGGTTCAATTTCCTAGCTAGAAAATGGAAGCTATGACTGTTAATCAAAATTTGGAATTAATTAAAACTATAGTTCCTTAATTGAAAACATTAAATCACTTGGTGAATTAGGCTTTCAAATTTTGGAATTTTTTCCAATTGAAAGTTTTCCCCCTTTCTTATAACCCGGTACTTTAAGGTTCGGAATTGGTTAGTATTCAAAATTGATTTAAGATATCCACTTCCAACATTGTATAATTATCATTGACCTCTCTGAAAAGAAAGGTTAAAATTTTAGGTCATTTGACCTCCCATTTTCTCCAAGTTGAAATTTCAACGTAATATATTTCATATTTGTCTAAAACTCGAACTTAAGTATCAAAAGAGTCATCAGATGGATGTACTGAATCTTTGAATATTGTCTAAATCAATTATTATATCTACTTGAAATTAAAATTATTAATTAATTTTCTTGAAGATTAAAATCACAAGTTTTAAACAGGATATTGATGCTAAAAGTTGCTATTGTAAACTTTTAGTAATTTTTACAACAAATCTACATTAATTTATTCAATGAATTATTTATGTATTATATAATTTTAAATTTGCTATTTTTTTGTCATTAAAATTATAATTTTAACATTAGTAATTCAAACTAATGTTTTTTCGTTTAATTACTCGTTGTCAACCGCTTTGACAACCTCTCCGTTGAGTATAAAAAGGTGAGATATCGATCTCAAGTCACTCTTCTTAATTATACTGCTTGCATATGAACTCCGTCCAATTTAGTTTGCACTTCCGAGTTCCACCGTTGAAAGATATCTACAAGAGTCATTTAAAATGCAGTATTAACGTAATAGTAAAACATTGGATGAGATTTATCCTTCAGACGAATCTTAGATTCCTTTTTTTTAGGACATAATCACTCTTAAGGAAGTGACATGTCAAATTCTAGTAGGTTCCAGAGATTTTTTTTATTGTTCTCTGGAAGGTAATTATGAAATTTTTCCTCCGCTAGAAGTGTTCTTAGTGATTTATCATAGGTAATATTTGTTTTGTGTTAAAGCCTTCTGGATAAAACGTTAGGTATTCCCCACTAATGACTTCGGTCCCCCTACTCTCCTTTCAGATGTATAAAAAAAAGGCTTCAGTTTTTTGATTCGTTTATTATTCATTTTTGATAAATATCTTAACATTATATATGAACTTAGTCTCTTCTTTTTGGGTTGCTCCAGTTAGAGCAATCTGATCTGATCGTGGACCCATAAGTTTTTTATATAATGTTGTGATATTTCTTATAGAATAGTTCGCAAGATTTGAATTAATTCGGTTAGCCTACGCTTATTTGTTATTTGGTTCCATCACCGAATTTCAAATATCCGCGCTAATCATCTTTCAAATCACTTTCTCACTTCGACTTAAAATTTAGGATCCAGTTTTAATGCATAGGTATGGAGAATCTACGAGTTTTTTGAACTTTTCTTTTTATCTACTCTTTTTTCGGCGAAAAATAAAAATTTAATATTGTTAACATCATAGAAAACAACGTTTGTAAACTAATTTTTTTTATTTTTTTTAACATACAAACTGTAAACTCGCACACTTTGAATGTAAGAACTTATTTATAGAGTTTGCGAATATAAAACAGAAAAGTAAAATTTGGATAATAAATTCCAATGGCAAAAATTTTATAAGTCACAATAAAAAGTAAAAAGGAAAATGAACAACTGTCAATAAATTCATTAAAAGTAAGTAAAAGTTAATCAGAAAAAAATAAAATTAAAAGTAATAATACGTTAAATTGGAGAAAATCAAAAGTAAAAAAATTATCAGCAATTTAGAAATCAAAAATTTTCTGAAATCTCTTTTCAAAATAACATATAGGTTAGGTCGACATTTATTGCATCGTCAATGAAAAAATAAAAAATATTTTTCATTAATATTAAAATTTAAAATATATAATATATACATATATAATTGTTAGTAGAAAATTTTCTAATCACTTAACAACGTAGCTCACACAGGAGCTAGTCTCACAAAATTAAAGAATAAAAATATCTTTGTAATTTTTAATTCCAATTTTAATAAAGTTAAATTTGTTCTTTTTAAAAAAGGAAAAAGGGTCTATTATTTGATAATTATTATAAATAAATGAAAAATAAAAAGTTAAAATATAAAATAAAACACACAAATAAAACCTTATCAAATTTTCCATAAACGTGAAATTTTGATTTTTTAAAAGTCGCACGACAACGATTCTTGTATAAAAAATATCATTTGGAACTTTCCCCCTTTGAGTATTATAATGCAAATCAATCTTTATATATTATATGTATATAATATATATATATATATATAATAAATATATATATATAATATATATATAATATATATATATAATATGAGATTATATATAATATATATATCTATATTATAATATTAATTATATATATATATATAATAAATATATAATTATATATATATTATATTATATATATTATATAAATAATTATAGTATATAATAATATATAATATATATATATATATATATAATATATATATTATATTATATATATTATATATATATATTATATATAATAGTATAATAATATATATTAATATATATATAGTATTATATATATTTAATTATACTATATATATATATATATATATACTATATAATTTTATATATATATATATATATATATATATATATATATATATATATCTATATATATATATATATATCAAACATATCTATAATATAAATATTTTTTAGAAATAATAAAAATTGTTTAAATAGTTGATCACGTGACCAAAAATTTTCGAGTCAAAATTCGATAAACGAAAATCGCTGAACAATTTGCGTGCATGTTAAATATCGTTGTAGCCATTACAGTAGTTAATATATAAGTAGTTGGTATCCAATTGGTGGTAGAGAAAGTAGTAGTATACCTTCAAACAGTAGTCACCGCTGTTGGTAGTATAATAAATAGTCTTTCCCCTCTGTACAAACTTGTTTCCTCAAGTTTCTATTGTGTTACTTGCTTCAATTATTGAAGCACGTTACAATATAAAACGAGAATAAAGTACTTACATTGGAAATTGTCTTTCTCAGACAAATTGGTATAAATGTAAATACCTGTACGAGGTATTACATAAGAGTATATATATATAAATATTTAAACGATTGTTGAAAAAAAAAATGAACCACTGATCAGTGAGTGGTGATTTTATATATTATAATATATATATATAATATATATATAATATATAATATATATATATATATATATATATATATATATATATATATATATATATATAATATTTATATATTATGGTGAAATAACTACAAACCTGCACGTAGTTCAATTTTTTACACGTAATTCACTTCCCCTTGAGGTTATAAAATGAAGAAAAGAAGCTAATTAATTTATTGTCTATTGCAGATGGCACTAGCAAATAACCTCACAGTAGTAAGTGGTTAACGCTCGAGCTTTCGTGCTCGTAACTCGAAACACTTGTCGGGAAACCTGAATTATACAAATTCTAATTATTCCAATTTTAGCTACTTTTTAAATTTGGCTCCTTGGTAACTATTTTCTTGGGTGGATAAAATACTTTTTCCAATATTATACTTTTTTGAAATTTGCCGAAGGACGATGATTCTTAGAGGTAATATTAATTGTTTCGTCTAGCTGGATTTCACCTTGTTGTTGATTAAAGTTGTAGCTGTTGATCACTTGATCAATAAATTTTTCTGTTTTCTGTGTGTTTGAATGTGTTTTGATGGTGGCGTTGTTTTTTATTATTAATTGTGTGTTGTTAATTGTCTATGCTTTACTACGAGAGGAATTGTTTTGACTCATCTTTTTCAGATCGCTTTTTGTGTGGTTAATTTCTAACGTCGAAAGATTATTGGTTTAACCTAGTAAATGGTGGAAATATGCAAGGAATAGTAGTTTTGCCTGAATCAATGTTTCCGCGTGTTAGATCATTAGAGTTTCACAGTCGACTGTTTTTACGGTTCTGTTATTAGAGTTAACTATTTTTAAACGCAATCAGGGATATAGTTACGAATAATATTATTGGGTATGTTAGGTATGGATAAAATGTTTGTGTACTGAGTATTAGTTAAGTTTAATTGTAAATATTTTTGTTTGGCTTTATGATATGATTTGTTTACGATATTCTGGAGTTAATTTAATTTGTAAAATATATTTTTTAGTGTTTTAGTTTCGGTTTGCAGGTATTGGGGGCTACAGAGTTTGAAAGCTCGGAGGAAAAGGTTACTAAGTTCTGCTGTTTTTGTGGAAATGTCTGAGCCGACAACCAGTGCTATAATGAAGGGTTGGAGGTTGGCTTTCGATAAATAAGTTAAAAGAATAAGTTGTCTTTTGTCCCATAGAAATTTTAATCCAAAAAGTTATTGTATTGTTGTTAGCCTGTTTCCATAATAAATTTATATCTGTATTGTATATTATATAAAGTTAAAAATTTGTGTTTTTAAAAATGAGGTTTTTCCTTCGTTTCTTACTTTGCGGGGCGAAAAGCAACTGTTCCAGCCTATTGAGGGAAATTGTGGAGCTTCGTAGCAAGTTTTATTGGTGCCAGAAAGGTGTGACAAAAAACTGGGAAAGTGATGAACCTATCGCATAATCCGGGGTTTGTTTATAAATTGTCTTGAAAGTTGGAAACAGGATGACAGTGTGTTAAACTAGTTGTTTAATGATGGAAAAGGATTTGTAGGGTGTATTGTGACGTGTAGATGAATTAAGTAAAATCTATGGTGAATTTTAACACAGGACCTTTGGTGAATAAGTTGGATGTTCGCGGGTGGTCAAAACTGACTAATCTTATAGTTCGAAAAGGTTTTTTGGTTGGTGAATTAAATGAAGAAAGGTGTTTCGCGTTTTCTTTTTTGAGGCGTGAAGGTAAAACTATTAAGAAATGAGGGGTTTGTAATTGTGATTGAAGCCATTTTGAGAGTTTCGTGTGTGATTGCAACGATTAATGTTGGAGATTAAATTGGACGTAAGAGGTTAGTTTTTCTCCCCTCTTTGTTTCGTGTTTTGGGTATTGCGTAAGGCTGATTTGAAAGTATAGGGAGGTACAGCCTTGAATTTTGATTTAATTAAAAATCTCATAGGTTGGGTGGGGTAATGAATATTAGAGAGAGATTTGTTGAAAAAAAAACTCCACGAATACTTAACTTGGGAATTTTTTTAAGGAAGGGTTTTATTTTATACAGGAGCGTATAATGTGTTGGTATCGTTACGCAATTGGGGGTAAAGACATTTGGGTGAGGTAATCATTTATAGTATTTAAAATAACGCTACTAGAAACTACGGGTTATTTGTGCCTCGCGCTTATATTCTGACCGTAGAAAGAAAGAATATTGTTAATGTTTTTGGGTATTGATTTTGTGTGGGTGGGTGTTATCGAGTTGGGGGTTGTGTTTCACACCAAATTGTTGGTTTGGCGTGGGGGGAGTTTTGGTATTTTGTTTATTGTGGTTGTTTTTTTTTGTTTTTTTGTTTGTTTTGTGTTTTGTTGTTAGTTTTTTGGCTCTTCCGGTTACGACGTAGAGAACGACGTTTTAACGGTTATTTTGTTGAAGTTTATTTTCTTGTAATCGACAGCCGAGTGGCGAGCATAATAGCCGGTATTCTGTGGTTTTGTCTTTGTTTATTTTTTGTTTTTTGAAAAAAAAAAAAAAGGACGAGAGATAATAATTAAAAATCTTTTGGGTAAGGGGGTGATGTTTTTTAAGGCAAAATCCCCTTGCTGCAATTTTATAGATCCTAAACAATATTGTCTTATTAATGTTCTGGTTTCATTTATATCCACAGGACATCATTTTAAAAAAAACACAATTTTTTTTTAAACTTTTATTAAAATATAAATATAAGATATAAAATTTATTATGGAAACAGCTAACAAAACAAAACATAATAAACTTTTTGGTTACCATATATTCCTTGGAAAAGAACAACCTGCTGACCCTTCTTTTAAAAAAAAACATTTTTTATCAAAGACCCCAACCTCCACTCTTCATATATACACTGGTTTTCGGCTCATGACATATTTCCACATAAAACAGCAGTTAGCACTCCTGTTTTCTAAGTAGCTTAAAGTAGTATACTATTCTTTTTCCCTCTCCGAGCTTTTTTCAAAAAAAACTCTGTAGCCCAATACCATGCAACCCGAAACTAAAACACTAAAAAATATATTTTAAAAACAAATTAAATTACCCCCAGAATATCGTAAACAAATATATCATAAAGCCAAACAAAATATTTACATTACTTAACTAAATACCAGTACACAAACATTTATTCCATAACCTATCACAACAAACCTAATAATATATTATTCGT
>JABUQX010069600.1:0-95017 GCA_015478945.1 Trachelipus rathkii
AGATGACGTAATCACCATCTTATGCATAATATATATTATATAATATACCAACATTTAATTAACCTGCCAATACCGCTTCACTCTCAAAACAATTTCTAAACCTACCATTATTATAATATACTAGTGACTTTTTATCGTTATACTAATTCGGGTACGGACACAAATATCTCACTAAATTATATTATTATATTATTATTATTATATTATATATATATATATATTATATTATAATATTATATATATATATATTATATATATATTATATATATATATATTATATATAATATTATACACAGACTATCAATAATTCTCCTGACGAAGATATCTCAGAAGAATTAGATAGTTTCGTGCTATCCAAGTATGAATCCCAATCAAATCAAATTAAATAAAAATCGTACATTGAATAATTAATACATTTTAATTATCCCCTGTAATTGCATCACTTTAATTTTACATGGATAATTAATCATACACAAAAAAGTAAAAACACTCACCATGTTCCTTTCCTCCAATGTATATATCAACAGGCATTAAATTTTGAGCTTTGTCTACATTAATTAATTCTTTATCATTTTTTGGATCCAAGTATCGAAGAAAATATCCACAAGATGAACACAATACCATTGACTCCGTTATAAAAGAATATTGTTATATTTATCAAGAATATTACCTCAATTTATAACGATATTACTATAACTGACCTCGGTGAAGAATACCATAGTGTGATATAATATAATCATTATTGTGAGGAAATTAGGACAATTCTGTATTCATTAGAATATAAATTGGAATGAGGGATAGTGGTTATCTTTAGTTATATAGATTATATAATTGGAATAATACATTCAAGAGAAGTAAGCATATATATAAACTTATATTATATTAATATATTATAATATATATATATATTATATATATTAATATATTATATATATATATAATTATACTAATATATTAATATATATAATATATATATACTATATATATATAATATATATATATATATTATTAATATATTATATTATTATATATTATATTATATATTAATAATATATATATAATACAATACACGTATATATATAATCAAATAGCTCATTATGAGAATATGATTCAATACAAATTTTTAACCTCTGAGATGCTCTGGTAATTTTTTTAAAAGTATGTTTAATATGAGTTAATTAGGGAATAATAATTTATTATTCACTTAAATAACTTAGCTACTTTTTACATCTTGGTAATTTCCTTCGGCCACGTTATAGAGTAAGAATTTACATTTCACGTTTATATTATGATTAATAAACTTTCTAACTTTATTCATTCTGAGCTTGTACTGTTATTTTTCATCGTCCTTATGCCGAAATTATAACACATATAAATAAATATAATTAGAAAATACTATGGAATTTTACATTCCTTATTTAACGAGATTTTTATGCATGTGTCATCATCATGTGATTATTTAAGCAACTTTTATATTTTTGCAAACTCAACTTTGATGTTCTACCTATACTTCCACTATATAATCCACTCACAATTTCACTTTTGTACAACCTCTTTATCGCTTATTAATCAATGAAACATTTTTTTTTACTGTGTAATTTTTTTATTCGTGTTATATAAGATATTAGCATTCAGTAATTAAAATTTCTCTAAATCAATTATATATGTTAAAAATCTGATTTTAATAAAATATCCACAGTTAGCATCTCTTTTACAGCAACAACCAATAAGTACCAGTGCTGAATAACATGTTTATAAACAACTATATATTTCTAAAGTAAATCGAATGACTTACATTTTTTTTATGAATGCTGTGAAAAAAAATAAAAATACATACAATATCTATATAATTAATAATAATAATAATAATAACAACAACAACATACTAGAGATATCCTCTGCACTTCTTTGTTCGAAGAGTAATGCATTGTATAAATCTCTTACAGAAGAAAACCCAACTTCTTTTAACATCTTTTTCAAAGCGGAATAAATATCTGTAAAATGTCTCTCAATTTCCTGCTCATATAATTTTCCAGAAATTCGACCATATTCTGAAACAATCTTTTCCATGATCTGGGCTAACTTTATTTTTTTCTTTCTTTAAGAATTCTATATGTTCTTGAATGGTTTCATCAGTTTCACCTTATTAATAAAACATTTTAATTAATTAGAGAAATAAAAAATTTGAAATAGGTAGTAAAATTAAAAAAATAATACATAATTGTATACAACACATACGTTGTCAGCAAAGTATGTTTAGGTTAATAAATAAGGTTTTTAACTACCTTCACTTCTCTCTGGTAAATAGTTTTTTAAGCCCCATAACAGCTTCCTTTTACTGAGGGATGCTTCTACTGTCTCTTCTGAACATAACTTGCGTTTTTTTCCTCGAAGTTGATTTTTGAGAACTTCTGGTAAACAGCTTGCATTTATCCTATCACGAACATTAGTAAAAGATTGTGTGATGGATTTTTCAAAATCCCTATATTATTATATATATAAATAATATATATATATATATATAAACTCACATATCACTACACTACACTATATATATTTATATATATATATATATATATATATATATATTAAATATAATATATACACCATACATACACTAATATATATATATATATATATATATATACTATATATATATTAGTGATATATATATTTTATATAATTTTATTGTTGTTGTGATCAGTAACAGTTGAATTTCCCGAACATTGCTGTCGAGTTGAGTGACTGTGATTTGCATGGAAATTGGTGTGGAGACAATGAAAGTTTTGACAAAAGTGAAACAAGAGAATCAGAAAGAATTGATTTTATGGATGTGGAAGCTCTATCACTAGTTGGTATGAAAACTTAAAGAAAATGATTTAGATAACATGAAACGAAAGAGGTTATGTGCCTTACACCAGAATATATGTGTGAATCTTGAATAATATTAAAAACTCATCCAACCTAAATTTTTGGTAATATAATTTTCATTCCTATTAGTATTAAATTGGAAACAAAATTAAGTTTGATATTTGAACTGGAGGTTGAAAACATTTCAACCTCATCCGGCACATTTGGTTGGGGGTAAAATAAAAAAAAATTGTCCGGTACAGTTAAATAAGCATGAAAGTGGATATTTTAACAAATATGTAGGAAAAATAGTATATACCAAAAAATAAAAGAACAATTAATAATTTAGCTGATTAAATTTTGTCTACTTTTTTCCTACTTTTTCATTAAAAGTGTCCTATTTCCTATTTAAACCTTATTCATTTTTGATTTAAGATCTAAATAATAAAATAGTGATTAGGCAAATTTTTACACCTACAAATTATTAAGGAGGGATTGGACAGGCTGGACACCTGGTAATGTCGCATTGAAGGGAGCCGATTGCTTTAAAAACTTTTCTTGAACCCAACTTTTTTTGGTTTTGTTTGAGTGCTCAAGTGGTAAAGCCATCGAGTATATTGTGCTCAGTCGAACAAGCGGTGGTTCAATCCTGGAGAAGGCAGTAATTCTTTACCTTCGCACTATTCTTTGTTCTTTGTTAAAGTATATATATATATATATATATATATATATAATATATATATATATATATTATTATATATATATATATATATATATATATATATATATATATATATATATATAATTATATAGTATTATATATATATTATATATACTATATAATATAGGCCGCCTTCTCTATATCCTTCTCTCGACCTGTGAACTGCCGGAGGCGCAAAAGCGGCTTCTGGAAGCAGTTGTGGCCCTCCAATTAAGGTGGGGCCCAGGGGCAGAAGTATAGTATAGGTATAGTATAATATTATACCATATTATATATATATATATATATATATATTATATATATATATATATATATATATATATACTATATATATATATATATAGTATAATATATTTTGACTTTGTAATCGGCATCCGCACATTAAAGATCCGCATCCTGTGGGTGCGCTTTGCTCCTGCGGATGTGCGCGGGATATTTAAAGTCGAGATTTGATAAAGAATTTTATATAAAAATACTCAAGATCAAAATGAAAATGAAAATGAGTTTGAAGGCAATTCAAAAACGGCTTGATTATTTCTATTTAATGTTTATTATCCATTTTCCGAATTTTTATTCTGTAAGGGTATTTGATTTTTATTCTCTACGATATAATTAATATTCACATTAATCTGAAAAGGAACTAAGGAAGTTTGCATTTTTAAATTCTCACCATTTAACTTTATTAAATGAAAAAAATCATGATAGGTTTAAAAAGAAAATCAAATGTAAATGTATAAATATAATACTAAAGTAGAAATAAGCTTTGATTCTGTGGAATTATTAATGACCCTCATACCATTGTAAATTAACTCATTACTATAGATTCCCTGTTATATAAAAGGAAGTATTTTATTTTTGTAACACAATTAATTTAGAACAAGTTAAATAGTCACTATGTGCTACAGTTGTTATTAAACTTCATAATCCGAAAAGTTATTATTATATGCTCACACACTTCATTAATAGAAGGTTAAAAACGATATCTTTAGATAATTTTTAACATACTTTCTACTTAAGTAATATATAAATATGGAGGTTTCATGGAAGAATTTCTACAAGTCCAGTAGTGATGTGAGAACATTCAGGCATTACCTTATATAAGATGTAGTTAGCAATTATGTAATGAAATTAAATCATATCACCAAATTGTAAAAAAGTAACTCGATTAGCATTAAATTTGAATTATTATAGATACTATATTGTATGATAATAGATTAAAGCAACATGTTACCCTTACACGCTTTTAAGTAAACTTGCAAGGAAAATACCTTTTATGACCTGTCTTCACAACTTAATGATTCAAATCAGTGAGCCTTCAGAAGAGTATTATAGCATAATTAGCTTATGGGTCTAATTTTAATAATATAATGATGAAAGATATAATTCAGACCTATCTATATTATTACTAGAAAAATTGGATGTTTTTCGCTTCACATATAGCATAAATTAACACTTCTCATATATTATTTAAGTATATAGTATAAACATCTGTAAAATCTCTCATTTTATTTAAGACGATTTGAGGTTGAGGGAATTATTGAGTTAGTTTATGGACGGGGTGCAGTTTTGAGTTGGATTCCGTACTCGGACCCATTGTACAGTTTATACCAGTTGATTTCACAGTATTTACCCTCGAATTTTAATTTATATATATTAATATATATTGCATATATACTATATATATATATATATAATATTATATTTATTATTATATTTTATAATATATATATATAATAATATATATATATCTATTATTTATATATTTATAATTAAATAAGTATGTATATTATTATAATATATTATATATATAAAGTATATATTATATATATTAAATATATATATATATATATATATATATATATATTATTATAATATATATTTATATATATAATATAATATATATATATATATATATATGCAAACATCCGCATTATACTGATTATTATAATTAAATTTCATTAAGCTAAATCACAGCATCCGCATAATTTGAAAATATAAATTGAATTCTTCTATAAAATGTCTAACTATATATAATTATATTATATCTAAATACATAAATAATATTAAATATGATAAATATATTAAATGCGAATAATATATATTATATAATATATAATATATTATTATATTATATATATATATATTATTAAGAGGGATAATATTTAGGTGTAGAAATTTATTAAATTTCTTCTACACCCACCAATAATTTTTATTGAGGGATATGGATTTATTGAATAAAATATTTAGAAATTTTATATCACCATCAAATATCTAATATATAAATTTTCAGGGGGTACGTTATATTATTAATATAGGGTCGGGGTTGTTAATACTTCTTTATCTTTTAATAAATTATTTTTATTTTATATTTTTTAATTTTTTATTTTGACAGTAATTTTGATGAAATGTTCAGTGAATTATTAATTTTTGGCTAGGTTTAAATAAATTATAAAATAACAGATAAGCTTTATTATTTTCTGGATGATTGTTATCATGGGAGTATTTGATAGTTATTGAATATCCAGCTTTTAAATGCAATTTAGGATATTCCTCCAGAAGAGCTTTGGTTATTTGGTATATCAGGCATATTGATGTATTTGGATTATCTGATATATTTCTCATGCGTATTCTACACTATTAATAGAGGAGGATGGGCATTTATTTCGAAAATTGTCACACAATTAAATAAATAAAGGAGCGAGATCTTAGACTCGATAGACAGGTAGTAGTTCACATTTACATGTATCTTTTACTCACAGACTAATAATACACATTCCTTTCGAAGAGGATTGTGCTTATCAGGACTGTGAATTCTACGATTCATATTTTAAAGTCATAAGTCATTCCACTTTGCACTCGCATTCTTGAGAAGTAAAACACTAATATATATTAGGCATTTGGTAAGCTTAAAATTAGCTAGCGACCATTACAATATCGTGACTTGTATTGTGGATATATATTAATAAATGGATTAAATCATGGATTATATCACGAATATTCTACTTTTTACTCAGCAAACAAAAAATTAATAGCAATAAAATGACATTTTAACTAACCAATATTAGATGAAAATTTGAGTAAGGAAGAACAGATGTCTTATCGTTCTGTGAGTTCATAAAACAGCTTATGCAGCTCTGTTTGCGCTATTTAATAAATCATACAAACCCACGAATGTTAGAACATCTTCATCAAATACAGTATCCATAGTACATCTGACGACATATTCTCTCTGCAAACTCAAATAAACTCCAGACATATTATTCATATACTCTTGCAAAATACACACTCTAACAGTTATATTAAGAGTTCTCACTATATATGGTCTTAATAGTTTCCTTGTTATCTCTTTTGTTCACCTCATTCTCATAATAGGGTGTCTAGTGTGTTGTGACCTCGCGATCTCTTCACTTGCTTAACATTTTATGGTCATTGGGTCGAGTGACTGAGGTAAATCAGCAAGGTCCTTCCACCGTCATAATTATTGTTACACAGGAGATTATGACCAATATGTATTATTAAGAAAAAACTGAAAAGGAATCAACTTTTAGATTAAATTTAAATGAATTTATTTGAGGACATTTGAGGAATGAGATATAAGTCTCTATTGATAGTGTATACTATATATTGTATCTATAACTATATTAATCTACACTGAGTGGCTATTGATATATGAATTAATTGTAT
The DNA here is from genome assembly GCA_015478945.1 of Trachelipus rathkii. NCBI lineage: Eukaryota > Metazoa > Arthropoda > Malacostraca > Isopoda > Trachelipodidae > Trachelipus > Trachelipus rathkii. Next base: position 7,256 of record JABUQX010069600.1, read on the forward strand.
TATATTTTACTACTCTATATTATATACAAGAAAGAATAAATTTATATATTACTAATTATTTGATAATTTACATTAATTATATATATTAATTTATTACTTCTAATATTTATATTTTTATTATATTCTAAAATATATTTAGTATAAATTGCTCTTTGAATATTTATTACTATGTTCTCATTTTCTAAATTCTCGTTTCTTGTTTGATAATATCTCAAACTTAAGAATCTTCTTTTTTTATATATATTTCTTGTCTTTTTTTTCCTCAATCTGTCTATTATTTTATGTCTATTATTTCTCTATTATTTTATTCTACCTTTACTCATTTTAATATAATAATAATTAAAGGGAATTTATAGTAAAAATATTGAATTTTTACATAGCTACTGTTATGGTAAAACATTTATATAAAGTTTTAAATAAAGAACTTTAATTGTTAACAAAGAAAACTATTTAAACTTCTACTTTAAAGAAAGTTTTGAAATTCTTTTTTAAAATAATTTATTTTATAACTAATATATACAGTATATTATAATTCCCTATTAGCTATAGTTAAATAGTGTTATAATTCATCCAAATTTTTTGAAATTATGGCCAAAATTCACATCATCAGGGAAGGCCTAACTTTAACAGGTAATGTTTGAAAACCTATAATAATAATAACAAATTGGATTGTTATTAATTTTGGTAACTAATAATTCTGGAATGCATGTAAATAATGCCTTTGCTTTTCTTATTTACTAGTTAAGGTCATTCGTAATCCAAATCTTTCATATATCTATATATATATAAATTTCTATTTTTTTTGATTTTCTTATTATTCTTCTAAATTAATCTTATTTTATAAGATATATTTTTTTTTTGTTATATCTTTTTATATATTATAATTTTTGTGTTTGTTTTAATTTTTTTAATAATCTATTTCTGATTAATGTTTCATTAAAAAATATTAACTAGTTTCTTTGTAAGATTTTGTTTCTTGGTCACTTATACTCTTTATCTTTATAAGTTCTATTATTTTGAATCGGCCAATTGCCTAGTACTGGAGATAATTAACAATTTATATATTTTTATGGTTTATATTATTTATTTTATCCTTATAAGTTCGTAGTTAAATTATAACTTGATAATATATATAGCGACCACGACAAGATCAATACAAACATTCACATCTCTTATTCAATGGTCCGTGGCTATTTACAATTTCGTCAATATATATAATTCCGAAATTCTAAAGGAAGAAATTACATCAATTAAAGCATCAAAACTCTCATCATCAGTTTAAAACTTAAGTCTAATAGTCGCTAACATGTTTAAATAGGTATTACAATATGACCAAGGCGTACCGTGTCAAGCCGGGACCTGACTCAAAGTTGTATACTTAACACTTAAGATTAATTGTTCTATTAACGAATGGTTGACTAACACATTTATTTCGGCATTTAAATATATCAATAAAAATATTTAATAGACATTATTTACTACTACTGTATATAATATCATTGAGGTACTACAAATCAACTGTATTAGACTATTTCAATATAATAAAGTTCATAAGGAATATGGTGCTATAAAGTAGATTAAAACTCAAGAAATATTTACTTGTCTCATGAATTTCTTGTTTCACAGTAATAAGTGAAAAATGATTTAGTATGTTATTAGGAAAAATCTGATATTTTAATTTGGAAAATATATTTTTCTTTTTTCTTTGGACTTATATTATTCAATTAATTTTTCTTTAAATAATTAATTAAATTATTTATAATGAAATACTAATTAGTAGCTTCAATGATTTAACAGCAATTATAATAATATTATTATTTATTATTATATATATTAATATTGGGTATATATATAAATTATTATTATTATAATTATTTATATTATTATTTATTATTAATTTATATATTATCACTATATCATAATATATAATATTATAAATTATAATATAATTTAATATTATATAATTAATTATTAATTTATTATAATTTTTAATTATTATTTATTTATAATTAATATAATATTAATTTATAATTATTTACCTTAGGGCAGGTATTAAATATTTTATTATAATATGACTTACAGAATTTGAATTTGACGAACACGGTATTATCGTTTCTTGATGAGTCGGTGTTACCAGTAACAGTGCAGGCCTGCATGATTTTGGTATTAATATAGGTCGAATTCTTGAAGGAGGGTAGTACCAGCATTGGCAAAGGCAGTGTATTTGATTTTTAAGCGAGGGTCTATTAAACATTTTGACGTTGAGGTATCCCATGGACTGATATTGGACAAACATATGGCGTATTATATATACCCGCATTATTGTTGTGACCTATATTTAGATATATAATAGATATATAGGACAGTTGTAGTTTAGCTTCACATCTCTGGTTGTAAAAGTGTTCCGGAAAAGTTAATGAAAGGTCATTATAAGATCAATTATTATAGTTAAGATAGTTTATAAATAGTATTAGTTTATTAACTATACTCAAGCACGGTTTCAGAAAATGGCGTAGATTATAGTCAGCAACTATTTATCTTTAGATTTATGGAATATATCATTATTAGTACATGAGTGACCGAGGAGATTCAGTTGATATTGTATATTTAGACTTTTACAAAGCTTTTTCCAGTTGATATTCCCACATAAGGCTGATGAAGTAATTTATATTGGCACACACGCTGTATATAACTACGGTAGCGACACGTGTGTAAGCTTATTAGATTGAGTAATTATATATAAAGAGTGGTTTAGGCTATTAGAAAGACGAAAACATGTTATATATTAGTACATAACTAAATATAGGTAAAATAAATCATACTTATGTGAAATAGTGAATAGAGTGGTGATCTACCAGCAGGGTCGTGCTAGGGAGCCACTATTATGTTCCTTGACATTAATATATATTATTATTGAATTTAGTATACTCAAGGGATTATTAAAATCAAGGTTTACTAAGTTATTGGCGTATGATTTACGCAAAAAGTGGTATACCTACCATTATATTATTATATATATATATTATTATATATAATATATATATAACAGTTAGGATTAAGTAAATGGACGCACAGCGATATATACCACATACAGATATTTCGGGCAAAAAATTGCTTAAAATTTTCAGCCGTGCAGATAAGTAGCAAATTTAAATTTATTTAATTAGTTAATAAAGTGTATAGGTACTTACCCTATATAGGTTAAGCTCTATTACAAATAAAGTTTTACCTACGATTATAATGGGGGATTGGCTTGAGTCTGTGACGCAAGAAAAAGACTTATGAGTGGATTTATTAAGATCATGATCATATTTGATATAGTTAGTACTATAATCAGTGTTTGGCTAGTATGATAATAAGCTAAATAAATGAGCGGAGTGCAGACATAAAATCGCAGTGGAGATCTCGTTGTTTACCGCAAAGAGCATAGGAAGTTATACCAAGTACAACTGTCTCACTCACGAATTTAGCTCACTGTTTTGATATTGTGTTCTGAACTTATGTAAATGAAGTATTAGTTGCACACGGTATATTGCACAATCAGAGTGTTCAAATGGACGAATTAGACTCACAACGCACTAGATTGCAGTTCATACGCTCAGAAGAACGCGAAAACATCACGGAAAGTATTTCTAGCGTGGTTGGTTGGTAGGAGATTCTACAGAGGATTCAGGGAATGAGACGCCTGGGAGTACGAGAATCATTGGTTAAAATGTTTCTACCTAGTAGAAATTATCGGAACTCCGACTCTCGTATTTCACGCGGAATTCACGGAGGCATACTCGAGTGAATGCCACGCTGGTGATCGGCAATAATTTCCTTATCAATTTATTGTATACAGATGTACACCAAATATATATATAATTACTCTATATAATTGTTTATTATCTTAAAAGTGTAACATGACGATGAGTAGAGGCTTAATAAAAATTGGTTATTTATAGTAATATAGTTATTATCATTGTTATATAGACGCACATAGCAATATAGCAATTCTACTGCTATTTATGGCCATGTTAATTGTATTGATATTCATATATAGTGTTAATGTAGGATACTGAGCCAAGAGAAAGGTGTTGAGTGTGATCATCGCGATACAACATTTAGAAAGGGATTGGATACGTGGGTATCATATAATATATTTTAAACGAATGCACAAATTAGGTTCACGGGATTTTAGATTATTAGTTAGTTATTTATATAGTAATGATTATGAATAAAGCTACTGTATTTTTAATCATAACTTAGTTCTTAATTAATGCATGACACTGGTTTGGATTATATTGGTATATATCAATCTATATTAAAAGCAATTTAATAACAGAACTAACGAAATTATTACAAGATATATTTTATGTTACAGTAATTTTGACAAGCACCTAGGTGCTTGTGGATTTGCTATGAGCATGTTTGGTTAGTATATGGTTGACTGGGAGCAGTCACTCGAGTAAAGGTACTCAATGTGGGCTTCTTACTGTCTTTCATATACTTCACTTAAAATTATAAATGTCTCTAAATAGGTGAGGATATATGTGAGGGTCGTTACATTATAAATTTAGTAGACGGGTTACCGGGTATTCGTTAATTTTGGAAGAGGGAAAAGGGGTAAGCGTTATCGTTATCAATATCGTTATAATTTTAAAAATTCTTTATTGATAACGTTACCGGTTACTCTGATATACTATGTAACTATAACCGTTACATTGTAACTGCAGTACCTTACTTTCTCGGAGTGCTAAGTATTTTCCGGCCTTTATTATATATATACTATGTATCTATCTTTGTGAGTATAATATATATGAATCGTGATATATATATTTACTAGTGCATTGAATAACTAAAGCACGAAATAAGTTCTCCTTTCTCAATCTTACTCACTTATTATCAAAGTTTATGAAAAATTTTACTATTACTAATTCTAATATTATCCAATATATATAGAAATACAATTTTAAAATTGTTGAGATCTCACTGTTATGATGTTTTTACAGACTTGCTCACACATTAGTTGAGAGTGTGTGAGGAGTGTGTAGTGTGTGTGTGTATGTATTTTTTTGTATATGTAATATATCGAAGTACATATTACCAAATTGCACAATATTTATATAGAGGAGAAATATATACATTTATAATTTCATAAATATATATTTGATTAATAAGATTACCGTATGATTAGCGACTCTGATACATGGTGTTATATTCTATCTGTGTGGTGATATTATCTCCCTAAAGGAACTCTATAGCCCTAAACGCGCTGAAATCTTCGTCTATATCATACAGTGTGAGATTTCTTGTGAGTTGGTGTGCGTCTCATCTGTAGAACGTTTATCAGGGGAGGTAGAACTAAGTGTGATGTAGAAGTTACATTTTACATCACACGCACTACATGGTTAAATACATAGTGAAAGTTTCGTGAGAGAGAGTGAGTGAGTGTGAGTTGGTGTATTTTGTAAAGTTTAGGTATGTCTTCGTGAATAGAGGTGGGATTCTAATCACTCAGAGCACTTCAACTCGAATTATTAAGAGGTATGTTAAGTGAGAGAGAGAGTGAGAGTGAGACCAAATTATATCACTCACTTGCACGTTAAATAAGCGTTATAATTAACTAAACATATATATTTATTATTATATATTTTATATTGTTTGTTTATTTTATAGTTTTCATTTTACATTTATATATTGTAATAAGCCATATTACAACATTTCAGCACATGAGTAGAATTATCCCAATTATTGGATATATTATCATACTGATCAGGGTTCATATCACTTAACCACTGATATTGAGGATTATGTATCTTCATTTGAGATGATAATGTGACATCTGGTTTTTCTGTAACGCTCGGTATACTGTCTTTGATAATCACTTTTCTTACTTTTATTAGGGGTCTTGTGTATGGATGAGTAGTAAGGTTAGTGGAGTGAATTTTAAGATGTTAATGCCATAATATATGACAATATTTAATTACAATCGAGGAATAACTATATTAGATATGCATTCGATGAGTGATCTCACGATATAGATGGAAATCTTCGATAAGTGTTATAATAAGCACATTATAATTTATACTGTTATGCACATATGTTAACATTAATAAACTATATTATATAATGAAATCGTGATAAAATGTGACGGGATGTACTTGAAACATCTTACGACATTGAGGCTTCACTAATATAAATAGTCATTTTTATGTGAACTGTACTAACCTATATTATTCAGCTCATAAAATCCATATATATTTTATACTATAATATATAATATATATAAACTTATATATATACTATATTATATATATCTATATATTTTTCGTTTAAAGTAGTACTTAGAGAAATTGATTTATTATTGGCTATGATATCATCATCATATATTTATATTCAGTATTTTCTCACAGCTCACCTAACGATTTAGCTAAATATATTTTCCTGATACTTATTATCTTTCCTTATTTATTTCACCTACTTGGTATATACAGGTATATTCGTGAGTGGTGTTATAATGTAGGCGAAATAGATGAAAACATTATCGAGTAACTCACTCATTTTGATACTTTTTGAGATGGATAGCTTTGGGTTTATTGGGAACCTAAGCAAATAGATGCCTATAAGATGTAACATAACTCTTTTATGTGGCATGGTTTTGGTCATATACTCTCGAGCAACATGCAGTAGGATGAGACAAAGACACTGAAAAGCAAAATTCTACAACTTTTTAAGTAAATATTCCTCCGGAACAATTATTTTCGTTTTTTTAACTTTCGACTGGGACAACACACTAATCCAGTGAAGGAAATGAAAACATTAATGTTACTTGTTTGGTAAGAGACAGTAGAATGAAACATGTTCTACAGTAGGATGACGCCACTTTTTAATGGGCAGAACTTTTAAAATTCCATATTTGGCAAGGAGACCTCTACCTTATTTGCTGTGGAGGCTGGTTTCCTTTTTCAATACTCCTCATTGTATGTGGCAATATTGGTCATGTGCCAAAAACTGTATTATTGATAATATTATCTATATACGCAAACTCTTTTAATTTTCTTAATAATCATTTCACTTTTTAAATTACTAAAATCTTTTATTAAAAAATTAGAAAATCACTTTTAATAAAAGTGTGCTGCACTCAACTATTTTAAATACTAAATTGATATTGAAATCAATTATTTCTTAAATGAAAGCACTCATATCATAGAACTATTTAACAAAATTCTTGTAATATAGTCATCTATGTCTCTAGCTTTATTTTATAGCCATATATCTCTGTCTGCTTACCTTTTGGCATATTACTATTACTACCTGTGGTTAAAGCTGCTGCAGCTCTCTTTTGTATATGCATATCTAAATTTTTTTAATTTAAGTAGGCAAAGCCCAAAAAGATATATTCTTTACGACCTGTATTCGAATTTACATTGAACAGCTGTGTGTTATTGACACAATCTAAGGCTTCATCTACTTGTAAAATATGTTATTAAATTTTCTCTTGAATCTATAGAACAACTACCATACCATTAAAACTCTCATTACTAGAAGATATAGGAAGAGTTTTATTTCTATACCAGGACTAGAATTAAGGCCCAAACCCAGGTTTGCAATCTTTCTTTTTTTTCTTGTGTTCCACAACGATTACCAATAGTTTAGTATATAATAGTTTTATAGTTTTTTCCACCACGATTACCAATAGTTTAGTATATAATAGATTTGAATAATAACTTAGTTTACCAGCTCTGAGACCTAGCAGTTCAAATTTAATGTGAACATTTTTAAAGTTTAGACTACTCTGGATAAACTATTTGAAAAAATATCTTTATTAAGCACAAATAACTTCACATGTTACACTTAGAACATTAGCAATTGATAGGAATACATCGCACTATTAATTAAAATGTAACATTTATGGGACTGCCAATATCACTAATAATCAGCACTATGCATAAATTTATTGCCCAAACATCTTCTGTAGCGTCATCGACAGAAATCAGGAACCTCACTTAATATAAGGAAATATAAAACCTCATATTATGACCACAGGAGTACGAATGTTCCATTCCCCAATAAAGTCTCTCTCTCTCTCTCTCTCTCTCTCTATATATATATATATATATATATATATATATATATATATATATATATATATATATAATATATATATATATATTATATATATATATATATATATATATATATATATTACAAAAACTAGTGCTCGATAGAGACATTTTTAAAAAGCTCCTGTAGCTTTTAGTGTCACTTTATTTCTTGTTTTACTTATACTTAGAAACAAATGCTAGCCTAACACTATAAAATTGAAAGGCATTTAGGTTAATTAACAGACATCTTAAAATTTATACGCCTACTTCAGTAACCTCTTAATATTCAAATTTATATGCCCAACGAATACTAACCTAATGAAAAAGAAATTAATTACTTACTTCTTATACATTTTGTAGTGTGCAAACTTTTTTAAAGTTAAAGAGTTTTCAAATAAAAAGATTGTTAAAAAACGTTTTGTGGTCTTAGTGACACGGTCTATTATGTCTAGGCTGGTCAGATTTTTTTCAGCCTAATGCGGGACAGTCATCTTCATGCCTAGGCTATACTTTATAAATTATACAGTATAGCCTGTATAGCCTATAGGCAAGCATATATTATATATATATTATAACCAAAAATAATTTAATCAAATATAATAGTAAATAAGAAATAACTCTTTATAAGTCTATAAATCAATATTTACTTACTTAATTTGAAGCCAGAATTGTAACTTGTCACTGGAAATAGATCTCTTAAGGAGGTTTGTATTCGAACTTAGGTACTCTGAAAATTGCAAGCAATCCATCTCATAATTGCAAGTAGTTAATAGTGCAGCCTTTAAAGTATTTATATTTAACCTGCTTTTGTCTTTTGTCCAATAGTTTTTCATCATTGAGAATACCCTTTCTGTGGGTGCATTTGATCCAGGTAGACATAAAAAATTTTTTAGCACTTTTAAAATATTTGTAAATGAAATATTCTGACTTCTGAAATGTGTCTCTGATTGGCGACTGACTATCTCACCGCGAGTTTCCAGAACGTACTCGCCTTTGAAAATCTGTTCAAAACATGTTTTAAACTTGTCTGGTAGTGAATCAAATCGTGAGTTATAAATTTTGTGGCTTACATTTCACAATGCAGGACTTTACACTGTCCCGCATTGGGTAAAGATTTTTGCGGGACAAAAGATCTAAAAATAGTGAAATGCAGGACAGTCCCGCAAAATACGGGACGTCTGGCCAGCCTAATTATGTCTGAAGTCTCGAAACGCCCGCCACAAAGTTCATATATATTTGGTGGGATCCTATGACGAAACATGCACGTTTAAGTAGGGTTGAAGATTTTTTTTATTATGATTTTTTCTAGAAACAAAAAAAAATTTCTTTTGATTTTATTGATCTTTTTAAATTATGAAGGCACAAATACAGCATTTTCTTTTTAAATTTGCAATTAATCTTAATTGTTACCTAATTAATAACAGTAAAAATAGATATATTTTGATTTTTTTTGCTTTTTTTGTAAATCAATTTCTGATTTTTTTTTTTTTTTTTTTTTTTTTTTTTTTTTTTTTTTTTTTTTTTTTTTGTTCAAACATAAAGTACTTAAAAAAAATTTTAAAAAGAAACATTTTTTGTCCTTTTCTTTAAAAATTAAGTAAAGAAATATTAAAGATATTTATGAATTTAAAAATAAACTTTTATTATATATAATATAAATATAGAAACATGAAAACATTTGAAAATTAAAAACAGTAAGAAACTCTAAGAAGCCAATTAAATGAGCTTATAGGGACAAGCCAACTCCTTTTACTGTTCAGCTGAAAATTTTCCAAAGAAGAAGTACTACTACCTCATACACACAAAAGGGGCTGAAAATTATAACACTGGACTGAAACAAACTGCAGTACTATGATTTTAATTATATTTCTACTATGTTAATAAGTATAAATCATCTATATAATAAAAAAATTTAATCTATATAATTTCAAATCGTTTTGAATAAAGAAAAAAAAAAACAATTAAATGAACTTACTTAACTATAAACTGGTAAGCCTATATATAGTTCAGGGGTGGCCAACCTTTTTCATACCATGCGCCAAATTTTTTCACAGACGAGTTCAGCTGCGCCATATATAATATTTATATATATATATATATTATATATATATATATAATATATATATATATATATATATATAGTATATATATATATTATATATTATATATATATATATATATATATATATATATATATATATATATATATATATAATATAATATATTTATTTATCCATATATATATATTATTTATATATATATTATTATATATATATATAATATAATAATAAAATAATTTATATTTTATATTATTAAAATATAATATAATTAATTTTAATATATTATATATATAATACACACACCCATTTCTAAATCTGCTTTGCTTATGAAAAAAATAAAAATCAAGTAATATAAGAAATATGAAAGAATACTACCTCACTATCACTAATAAACACAAAATTTCAACTGATGATCATTGACGATGCTTTATTACAAGGTAATTTAATATGAATTTAATATGAAATTTAATATGAATTTTGACGGGAAAATATATTGAATATAAGTCGACGCTACAAAATAAAATGCATAAACATTACGATATTTGTTACATACTTCTTTATATCTTGCCAGATTTAACAAATTTCTGGAAATAAAATGAATTTTTAGTTTTGATTAAATAAATTTGTACGAAATGAAGTGCAGCGTACTGATAAAACCTCCCATAAAATTTGCCCTCACATATGCGCCAACTTATAATCATCCAATGCGCCACATTTGGCGCATGCGCCAAGGGTTGGCCACCCCTGATTATAGTTAAATATTTATATTAGCCTTCTAAGCTTTCATATTTAGGATATAGATGAAATATACACATTAATTGTGATAATTTGGATTAATTACAAAACTTTTTAATAAAAGATAAAAAGTTTTAAAATTTTAATAATTAAAAAATCATAGATTTTTTATTGTAAAAAATCACGTATCTATCTATCTATCTCTTCATATTTAACACAATTTAATTTAATATATATATATATATATATATATATATATATATATATTTATATATATATATATATATATAATATATTATATATAAAATAGTATATTATATATATAATATATATATATATATATATAATATATATATATATATTATAATAATATATATATATTATATAGTATATAATATATTTACTGAAATTGTCTTCCTTTCTGATAGTAATTTTTAATAAATAAGGAAAAAAAGAAAGTATTTATATTTCTGAAAGCAATATTTATATAAAGCAGTATAAATAGAATAGATGAACTGCTGTCAAATATCCGATTAGGCTTTATTTAATTTTCATAATATTTTGACCTAGAATAACATTTCAAATGAGATGTTATTTTAACTCCTGGACAATGACAGTAGTAGGGCCCACATATTGTAAGTGTTTGTGTATATATATATATATACCCAAATTTTACCTGACCTTGACTTTTTTGGCCTTGACCTTTTTTGACCTTGACCTTTTTGGGCCTTGTACCTTTGTTGAGAACCCAAATTTTTCGGCCAACCCTTTTGTATTCCAGGGTGCAATTTTGGCAACCCTAATTTTTTGGCAACCTTTCGAAGAAGGGTTGCGCCAAACGGTTGCGCAGCAACCGTTGTACGTGTCCCACCCTAATTTTTTCGACGAACCCTTTGGTCTTCCATGGGTCAATTTTGGCCCACCCTAATTTTTGGCGAACCCTAATTTTTTGGCAACCCTAATTTTTCGGTCAACCCTTTGGTCTTCCAGGGTGCAATTTGAGAACCCAAATTTTTCGGTCAACCCTTGTGTATTCTACGGTTCAATTTTGAGACCTTGATTTTGGCAACCCTTCGTAGAAGGGTTGCGCCAGATGGTTGCGTACCTCCCCCCTATTTTTGACCCCCCCTTTATGGGCTTAGCCCCTTTTTTGATGTTTTGGCCTTGATATTTCTGTCTTGGCCTTGTTTGACCTTGATATTTCGGCCTTGACACCGTATCAAGGCCTGAAATTGACCATTCTTAAAGATCTGTAAGGGATTAGTGGGGGATTATCTCGAGCTCAGACAGGTACCTGTCGCCTTGCCTGGGTAGGTAACTGTCCCTAACATGAGGTCATGTAGGTACCTGACCTGTATGGATCTGTCCTAACTTATTTCCATCCGCGGTCGCATCTGCCCTACACCACACACACACACACACACACACACACACACACACACATATATACACACACACTTACACTTATGCACACATTCACTATGACACTTACACTCACCCATAGATACTTACACTTACATTACACTTAATACCCATAAAACACACTGCCAACCCTTTGGGTCTTCCAGGGGGCAATTTTGGCCATCCCTAATTTTTGGCCATCCCTAATTTTTCGGCAGCCCTAATTTTTCGGCCAACCCTTTGGTCTTCCAGGGGGCAATTTTTTTGAAGCCCAATTTTTCGGTCAACCCTTTGGTACTTCCAGGGGACAATTTTGGCTTTGTAGCTTTTTTGACCTTGTAGGTTTGATGATTCTTCTTGGATGACACTATATTGATGGTTCATCTTTGATGGCTCAACTTTGATGATGCCATCTTTGATGACTCAGCATTATTGATGGTTCAGCTTTGGCGGTTCAACTTTGATGGTTCCCCAAACCCTGAGCCTAGAACAGAGTTGTTCTATTAAAGTGTTCTATGAGTATTCCTATGAGTGCCAGGTGAGTGCCAATGAGCGCCAGATGAGTGCCAAGTGAGTGCCACATTGGGTGCCAACTTAGTGCCACATAGTGCAACTGAGTGGCCACTTTTTTCAAGCCTTTTCTAGCCTCCCCTAGCCTAGAATAGCCCAATATGGGTGTCTACCCCAGCCTAAAATAGGTATGAGGAATCGATTGGTGTATATTAATAAGTTTGCTAGGATGCTTCCTAACTATGAGTTAGTCTTTTTCTAACACTTATAAGCCTATATATATATATATCTTACACACTATGTCACTTATACACACAATACACTATGACACTTTTACTACATTCACTATGTCCTTATAACACATACATATGAACACTTATACACACATTCACTATGACACTTATACATACAATAGGACACTTATAAGCACTTACCCTTGCCATAGACACTTACATTTACACTTATAAGCCTACACTCGCCATAGACACTTACACTTGCCATAGACACTTACACTAGCCCATATACACTTACACTCACACACAGATACACTTACACTCACACCACACACAGATACACTTAACCCTACATTAAAGAAAAGAGTTAATATTAATGTCTACATAAGTCATAAGCTGACCCCCAGGGCGCAGCATGCGCCCCTCCACGCAAGGCCCACGAACCCCGCACCCGCAGGTGCGACCCCCCGCGTTCCCGCCGCCGCGTGCGCCCGCAGGCGCAATATTTCCGCGTACCCGATGCCGCAATATTCCCGCGCGAATGAAAAATATATATACTATGAATCATTCATTTTTATTTCATACTGAAACATTTTTATTAAACATTTTTGCGTTCCTAAAACTGTAACTCATTACAGACTATTATTATTATATTATTTAACAACATATTTCATAGTTTGATATCAATGTAAACTATTCAACAAATTTCTTTTCAAATATACTAGAGTCATCATTTTTACTTCATACTTAACATTTTTTATAAAACATATACTTTACATACCTTAAAGAGCAGTAAATCAGTAAATCAATAGAGGTGTTACCTATCAGCAAAGGGATTAGTAGGCTTTTGTTTTACTGCTTTACTGCTTTAACTCATATGTTTTACTGCTTTAACTCATATATTTATTAACATTACATACCTTAAAGCAGTAAATCAGTAAATCAATAGAGGTGTTACATAGCAAAAAGGGATTAGTATGCTTTGTTTTAGTTAACTCATATGTTTTACTGCTTACTCATATATTTATTAACATTAACATACTTAAAAGCAGTAAATCAGTAATCCAATAGAGGTGTTACATAACAACAAGGGGTTAGTATGCTTTTGTTTTACTGCTTTACTGCTTTAAATCATATGTTTTTACTGGCTTTTAACTCATATATTTTAAACATTTATACCTTAAAAGCAGTAAATTCAGTAAATCAATAGAGGTGTTACTAGCAACAAGGGGATTAGTATGCTTTTGTTTTACTGCTTTACTGCTTTAACTCATATGTTTTACTGCTTTAACTCATACATTTATTAACATTACATACCTTAAGCAGTAATCAGTAAATCAATATGAGGTGTTACATAACAACAAGGGATTAGTATGCTTTGCTTTACTGCTTTAACTGCTTTAACTCATATGTTTTTAGCTGGCTTTGACTCATATGCTTTTTAAACGCTTTAACTCATAGATTTATTAACATTGTTTTTTATTTGTTTTAATACTTTTTATTTTTTTTATTATTATTTTATTATTTTATTTATTTATTTTTTTTATTATCATTATTTTATTTTGATTATTATACTTAGTGTTATTTACTTCATGCCTATTGTTATTATCATTTAACACACACACACACACACACACATACACACATACCTAGATACATACACCTACACACTCAACCATAGACACTTACACTTACCCATAGACACTTACACTCACATACATACACACTATGACACTTATACGCACTTACACTCGCCCATACCCCTCTAACATTACATAGAATAAGTTCTTTTGTATGAACATAACGTATAATTTATTAAAACATTTTATGTTTTAATTAAATACGTACATTTATATCACTCATTCAATTATAACTAAAATTATTTCAAAGTTTCTTAAAACTTCTATAATAAATCAATCATTATCTTTGAACAAAGAATTTATTATTAACTGTTAATACTTTTTGTTTATAAATTTTATAACTATCAAGTTTTAAAATAATTTTTACTAAAATTTTATGAAATTTTATTAAAAACATATATTTTACGTACCTTAAAGCAATAAATCAGTAAATCAGTAAGGCAAGCCCCTAGCATCCCTCTACACCAAGCTGCGCCACGTTTTGTTTTATGGACTTACTGCTTTACATCATCTTTAGTCATGTAATAAGTATAAAAATAACAAAATAGGTTCTTCTCTGTTAACATAACATGTATTTTATTAAAATCATTCTAGATTTTATTTAAAAATAACAATTATTCACTTACATTTATATTACTCGCTCAATGTTAACTAAATATTTCAAGTTTTTTAAATATTTGGATTTTTTTTTATTTCTATGTACATTGACAATCCAAACGAGAAAACACAACAACGCGCACTCCTTACAGATACGAAACTGGCCTCTTTCCTGTAATTTGTGTTGAAATAACTACTTAGGTCTAAATTTTAGATAATCTTTTTGTACCGGGCGCGCTAAGAATCATAATACAGGTCAAAATTTCAATCAAGTCCCTTTCTGTAAAATGTTGTGAAATAACTACGTTAGGCCTAAATTTAGGATAAGCCTTTTTGTATCCCGGGCGATTTAAGCCAATACCAGGTCAAAAGGTAATTCCAGTATAGACAAGAATCAATGAATATTATTAATTTTTTATAAATATAATTTCAAACTGAAACATGCTGATCGGTAAGGTCCTTTAAGCAGGTAAGAAGGAAATGCTTTCCTTTCTTGTGATTGGATGGAGTAATCCTTATCTCTATATGACCTCGTATGTGATTGGCCGAGAATTATTTTATCGCTTTTTGCCTTTTAGGTATGTAAAAACATGTTTTTCATATCCTAAGCCTTACCTGTGATTGGATGAAAATTAACTTAGTTCTTTAAACTTGTATTTGAGCAGAATAGAATACTCATAGAACACTAATAGAACATCACTAGATACACCTTACGGTGCTTGGGAACCATCAAAGTTGAACCGCCAAAGCTGAACCATCAATAATGCTGAGTCATCAAGATGGGACATCAAAGTTGAGGCCATCAAAAGGGACATCAATATAGGTGTCATCAAAGATGACGTCATCAAAAAGCTACAAGGTCAAAAAAGCTAAAAAAATTGCCCCCTGGAAGACCAAAGGGTTGGCCGAAAAATTAGGGCTGCCGAAAAATTAGGGATGGCCAAAATTGCCCCCTGGAAGACCAAAGGGTTGGCAGTGTGTTTGTACGTGTGTATAAGTGTAAATGTAAGTGTAAGTATCTATGGGTGAGTGTAAGTGTCATAGTGAATGTGTGTATAAGTGTATATATGTGTGTAGGGGCAGATGCGACCGCGGATGGAAATAAGTTAGGACAGATCCATACAGGTCAGGTAACCTACATGACCTCATGTTGGGAATTTCCTACCCCAGCAAGGCGACCAGGTACCTGTCTGACGCTACGAGAATAATCCCCCACTAATCAACTTACAGATCTTTTAAGAATGGTCAATTTTCAAGAATGGTCAATTTCAGGCATACAAGGCCCAAGACAGAAATATCAAGGCAAAACATCAAAAAAGGGGCTAAGCCCATAAAGGGGGGTCAAAAATAGGGGGGAGGTACGCACGACGGTTGCTACGCAACCGTCTGGCGCAACCCCTAAGGGTTGCCAAAATCAAGGTCTCAATTGAACCGTAGAATACACAGGGTTGACCGAAAAATTTGGGTTCTCAATATTGCACCCTGGAGTAGGGTTGCCGAAAATTAGGGTTGCCAAAAAATTAGGGTTCGCCAAAAATTAGGGTGGGCCAAAATTGACCCATGGAAGACCAAAGGGTTGACCGAAAAATTAGGGTTGCCAAAAAATTAGGGTGGGCCAAATGACCATTGGACGACCAAAAGGGTTGTCGAAAAAATTAGGTGGGACACGTACAACGGTTGCTGACGCAACCGTTTGGCGCAACCCTTCTTCGAAGGGTTGCCAAAAAATAGGGGGCCACAAAATTGCACCCTGGAATACAAAAGGGTTGGCCGAAAAATTTGGGTTCTCAAAAGGTTCAAAGGCCAAAAAGGTCAAGGGTCAAAAAAGGTTAGGCTTTATTTAATTTGCATAATATTTTGACCTAGAATAACATTTCAAATGAGATGTTATCTCTACTCTTCTACAATGACTTGTTTAACGTATCTCTCAATTTTTTTCCCACTCATTTAAGCATCGTAATTGAGATATAAATATATCTCCTAAGCTTTGAGATGTCTAAAATATCTCAATTAACCTATCATCTTATATAAATTTTATAGTCATATATTATATGCAAATGAATTGGCAGTCTCAAACTTTCCAATAACTCCATAGCTTTTTTCTCAAAAAGTAATTTTAGTTTACATTGAGATGCTATTTAGGGAAAGAAAAAACAATTCCGATAAACATTTTAGACTTTTTTTCTGATTTCATATATATATATATATATATAATATATATATATTATATATATATATATATATATATTTAATATATAAAAATATTTTTTTTTGTTTTTTATTATATATATATATATATATATATATATATATATATATATATATCACGCAAATATAATTACTTTCGATATTTTCCCGGATAATGTTTTAGTTTTAGGGGAAAAAATCGGATTTTGCAAAGAAAAAAATAAATAAAAATAATCTATATACTGCTGCTATGTTTGGGTTAAGTTTTAAAAAACTGTGTATGGAAAGTATTTCAGTGAAAAGCGTTTGCAAAAATCTTTTGTAGTTCAGCGTAAATTCACTATTAAAAATTGCCGATTCATGATTTTTGGAAGGAATTATTCAAAATCTAGACATTTTGCAACTGTCCTTGAAACAAATATTGAACGGAAATCTTTTCTCTTATAAAAAAAGATGTTTTAAAATTCTTACCCTAAAACTCACAATAACGGCAAAACTATAACATCATTAATGGTATAATTCATCAAAATATTACAAATTGTTTTTTTTTTTAGGAAGAGACATTATTTTCGATATAAATTTAAAAAATAAATATACTTTTTAATCCTTCAAACACCGAAAGCTGAAGACATCCGTTGGCTTAGCTTAATTATTGCAAAATGCATGCTGTGTTTTCGTGTTTTAAATATATGGTGGCATATAAATATTGGCAAATTCGGCGGGTGGTATTCTCTTGAAAATTACGAGTTTCAGATTTTAGGTGAGTATAGCCTTTTTGATGAAACTGAATTCAGTGTCATATCAAATCTAAGTAAAGTTCTCTTAAAAAGAAACTTCTAAACTTTTAATCTCTTCCCCATCTAGTTTTGGAATAATTAATAATTTTGAATCAATCTTCAAATCATGTGTTAATGAGAACAAAGAAAATCAATTGCCTTGAAAAGTTATAAATCTAGAGAATGATGCATCAGAAATTAAACATGTAAATTTTAACGAAACCAAAGCAAACTTTGAAAAATTCAAGTGAATATGTAGTAAAAAAATGGTACATGAAATGAAGCGACTATTTAATGATAAAGCAATAGATTGATATAGATGTGTGCATATTTTGAAAACTACAAACAGTTTGCGCCCTTGAATAAAAATCAAAGTAACTAACTCTTGTCATATGTTTGAAATTCATGGAGCTCATGCTTCTTTATCAGATGTTGGCTCTTTTAAATATGTTACCCACAATAAATTAGACGATACTAGTACAGATGTTGCTCCCTTTATTTTAAGAGCTGATATTCAATATGAAATCTTTTAAAAACTTAAAAACTTGCTGCATGTGTGTATTCTGTGTGCTTATCTCAACAGCCTGAGTGGATCGATCTTTCAGCAATATATATATATATATATATATATATATAAATATATATAATATATATATAATTATAAATATATATATATATATATATATATATTATATATATATATATATACTATATATTATATATATATATATAATATATATATATATATATCCGGATCTAAACGTTGTTAAAAAAGGATGCTGTTATCTTAATTTGGAAATTTTGACCATTTAATATAGACGGCCAAACAAATATTGAGAATTTTTTTTTTTTCAAATATCTACATTTTTTCTCTTCCTTATTCTCAAACATCTGTACTCTACAAATCAAGGTTGGCAGAAACCCAAGCCCAACTTCTTGTTTTGCAGGAAAATAAACGAGTTTGATATAGAAAAAAACTGAACTAGTCATTAAATTATAACAATTAAATTGATTTCTAGTTAATCAATAGCTTATGTCCTACTAAGTGTGAGGTATAAGTTTCAAATATGACAACACACAGTCTACAAGTTGATAACCTCCCAATGGCTCGCTGCAAGAAAACTGCAAAGGGCTACAGCTAAAATTTAAAATGCCAATTATTATTATGGTACCATTTTTTTTCTACCTTTCAAACAGTCTCTGAATTTTTCTTTTTATATAAATTTATACGAATCTTTAGTTTCTGATTTCATTATTATTAAGAAATTTTATAATATAAAAACAAAAGAATAATTCTTCCTCAAATTGAAGATTCTAAAGAATCATTCAGGTAGTAGAAATTTTAAAATATGAATAAAAAATTTTCAAATTTTAGGTGCAGTAATTTTACGTCTAGGCCTAGATGAAGCCAAGATGAAGAAACAGAAGGGTGTCTTAAAAGAGCCTATCTTTAATTAAAGCACGGTGAGAACGCGTTAAGACTAAGGGATTATCCTTGTTTTCATTCATATTTATTCAAGGGAAGTATAATTAACGTTACAATAGCAACCAATTTGTGGAAATTAATAGAATTGAAGAAGAAAAAGTCAGTAAAATTGCCTGTCAATTATCCTCAAGTTCCTGCGTCAATTGCATTGTTGTCCAGCAAGTTCAGGATCAATAAGTTTCTTTTTAATCTTTGGCATCATTTAAAGCAAAATGAGAAATAGATTGGGAAGAAGATTAAAGGCAGAAGTACTTGTATGAATTTGCTCTCATTTAAGATTTCGAGAGAATACTAATACTGTAAGTTTAAAAGATTACATTTTCAGATTTTTTTAAACGGATATAAAAAATTATGAAATAGCAAACATTACTTTGATAATACTGATAGAGAAATCGGTATGGTTTACATTGATGTGCAATGATTCAAAAATCAAAATTAAAAGTTCGAGACTAAAAGCTCAAGAAGTTTTGTTTTTTGTTGAGTACCAGCCCTGGTATAAATTACCCCCGAAGAAAATGGTCGAAATTCATCACTGTGGAAAAAGTTGCTGAATTCAATGATCAGCATGATCATTAAGAAGAAGGACACAAAAGAAACATTAGTAGCAATTTAGGAATATTTAGATATGTCATATTAAGTACGGAAACTAGTATATAAAAGACGTTGATTACAGATCTGGAAACTAACTACAGACGAAAGAGCTGGTGCAAGACTGTTAACTGGTAAGTTTAAGGAGAACCTATCATCAGATGTGGTTCGCTAGTAATATTACTGACATGAAATTGTGAATATTTATTATAAAACCCATTTCTAGATTAAGAAAAATATTGTGTACTCTATGTTGTAAGTGCTATTTCCTGTGCCTTTCTTCGACGATTTCTAGTCTTCGCAACTTAACGTCCCATAAATATGAATTTGGATAAAATGATTCAATAAATTCAATGGTTTTCTCATTTGATTGTGACATTTTTTTATACATACTTATAAAAACTAAAACTTAGAAATGTAAACACAACTGAACGATCGCACTATAAAATGAAAATGCAGGGTTAATGAATGGAAAGTAATAAAATATATGCAGTTGTATCTAACCTAGGAAACAATGTTTTCGGTTTCCCATTTGAAGTGGGAAACCAGAAGCACCTTTCAGTTCCCGATTTATTTACATACTTTTAGGTAATACTTCGGAAACATATTATGCATCATGAAACAGTATTTCCCTCAAAGATGTTTCCTAGTGCGTATTTGGCGGCTTAAGAAAGGTAGATTTGTCCAGTTCAAATTCCATATTTATGTCGTCTGACAATTGTTTGACGAAATATATATATATATATATATATATATATATATATATAAAGATATATATATATATATATATATATATATATATATATATATATATATATATATATATATATATATATATATATATATATATATATATATATATATATATATATATATAAGATTGATATAAAATTTAAAAAAGAAAAAAAATTATTTTATATTATTAAATTCAATATCGATTTTTAAAACATTTTTTTTCTTTACTTTTTTCTTAGAGAAAGTGTCAAAGGTATTTTTTATTCATTATATATATATATATATATATATATATATATATAAGCATATTTATATATATATATATATATATATATATATATATATATATATATATATATATATATATATATATATATATATATATATATATATATATATATATATATGGTTGAAGTCTAGAACGTATGTCGCACAACGAAAGTTAAAGTAATGAACTAAATATTTTGAGAAATTTAATTTTTTATTTTTTTGTAAAATAAAACACGAAAAAAAGAATTAATATTTCTGAAAAATGAGCTTCACTGATATATATATATAATAATATATATATATATATATATATATATATATATATATATATATATATATATATATATATATATATATATATATATATATATATATATATATATATATATATATATATATATGGTCAGTGTCTAAAGGTGACATCATGTAACTAAAGAACGGCAACACCTTACAGTAAAACAAATTATATATTTGGAATCAGTGGAAAATTTTAAGGAGGGGTTTTAAATTACCTTTTTTTGCATTTATTCGTCGGAAATATTTAGTATTTTAAAAATTATTTTCCCCCATTTAGGGGCTCGAGCCATTAGGTTAGGTTAGTATTTTGTTTCATTAATGCATCCTTCATTTTATAGAATTTTGACGATGAGAGCTTTTATATTTTAACATTTCAGCATCAAATTTTCATGGATTTCTACAATTTTCTTTTTAAATTGCATGCATTCTAAAATGCAAATCTCTCGACAAAACTTAACCAGTATACACATGTTTGTTGACTTAAATTAAGAATGCTCTTTATTTGAGTAAAGTACATTCATTAACAGAGTAGTAAATAAAAAAAGTACATTTTTGTATGACAGTTTTGCGTTATGTAGCCAAAAATTCGCAGGCGAAACCGTGTAGAATTTATTGCAATTTCTTGACGAACAACTGAAGAAGAATTTTTCCTTTATCTTGAATATTTTACATTTATTCTTACATATTTCACAAATTTTCTGACTTTAAAATAAGGTTATTAACTTGTAAAAATGCTAATAAAATATCATCGTCTTAAACTATTTCTGTTATGGTACCTACATTCATAATTATGCTTTACAAACTTTAGGTACATAAATCAAATTTAATTAAAAGGAAATAAATTGCCATAGCCTAGTAATTTTTGTCGCTTAGTGTGAAGTGGAAAAAAATATATATCAATTCTTTTACTTTTTTTCATTATATTTTTAAATTTTTTTTCCAAAATGATTCGTATATTTTCCAAAATGATTAGTATCATTTTCGTAGTGCGACACACGTTCTAACTTTTTTTCTATATATATATATATATATATATATATATATATATATATATATATATATATATATATATATATATATATATATATATATATATATATATATATATATACTGTGGTTGTTCAAGTACATTTTTTCAAGTACAAGTACAAGTACTCTTGAATTGTTCAAGTACAAGTACAAGTACAAGTACTCTAGAATTTGTTCAAGTACAAGTACAAGTACATGGTATCAAGTACAAGTACAAGTACAAGTACTTTATGAAATTTGCACATACGCATATATATAGAAGATATATATATAGAGCAGCAGTATATATATATATATATATATATATATATATATATATATATATATATATATATATATATAAATATATATATATATATATATATATATATATATATATATATATATATATATATATATATATATATATATATATATATATATATATATATATATATATATATTTTTTTTTTTTTATCAATATATAGCCGAATATTATTATATATCCCCCAAGACTGGAGGTGTTATGTAACATGCACTGGAAACAGAAAATTGTAGAAGAATATGAAGTGTTAGAAAACAAAGCCCAGCCCTACTGCCAACTTTATACCACTAGTGAGAACTCTGTCGTAGTCATAAAAACCACCCTAGAGCTTTACTGGGACAGCGATGGACCTCACTATGACATCTTGTCAATGTGGGTTCAGAACTTGGCCTAGGTGGTTACAACCATACCTCCTCACAAAACCCGTCATTCACTCCCTGTTATGCACCTTTCTTCTGCCTCTGCCAATCTCATTTCTCTCCTCCAGGCATTCATTTTTTTCTGACTCAATCAACTTTTTCTTCGGTCTCCAATCCGGTCGATTGCCAACACACTCACCACTATACATCCCTTTAACCGACCGACTATCATCCATCCTTTCCACATGACCAAACCATCTCAACATACTTTTATTTATTCTCTCATTTACTCCATTCTCCACACCAAACAATCCTCTAATACGTTCATTCCTGTTTTATCATTTCTTCTCACACCTAGCACGCCACTAAGTTTGTCCATCTGAACACATTGTACTTTAGATCTATACCTATTCCAGACCATAGTCCTTAATTACTATACATTAACACGGGTAACAACATACCTCATGTAAGACCCTAGCACTCAAGACTTAGTCCCTTTACATCCACTCAACGATTTAATTGCAACAGCTACCTTAGTTCCACTCACAACTCTTCCTAGTACACTTGCATCATCCGCTCCCTCATTCAACATATATCCTAAATATTTAAATTCAGACACCATTTCCAGCTGTTCACCATCTAACATAACTTCACACCGATGACTGTCCTCACCCACAACCATAACCTTACTTTATCTACTTACTTTCAAACCCTCCTTTAACACACCCTACCAAATCTCTCTACCATTCCTCCTAAAATTCTCTTCAGATTCGCCACGCGAAACCAAATCTTCTCATATAATAAGTAGGGAACCTCCACTTTCTTTCATTCTCCATCATTCTAACATTATCCCTTGTCACCCCTACTCTAATTCTTCATAACCTCATCCATATACAGATTGATCACCAAGGAGACATAGCACATCCCTGTCTTACTGTTATTAATATTAAACCAATCACTTTCGACTCTATTTATTCTTACACACGTTTAACTATTCCTCATACATACTTTTGATTCCATTCAGAAGCTTACCACCAACACCATATCAATAACACCTGCCATAGAGCTTCCCTATTAATCCTATTTTACGCCTGTTGCAAATCCATAAATCCTAAATACAATTTATTCTTCTCCTCCATCATTATCTCAATCATTTGTTTCAATGTACAGATTTGATCCACACATCCTCTACCACTTCTAAACGCACCTTGTTCTTTCCCAAATCAGTCCTTCAGTCACTAACGCATTCTTTCGACCAAAAATACCAGCATATATCTTCCCTACAACACTCAATAAACCAATTACCCTATAATACTTACAGGTACTTTATCCCCTACCCTTATATAAGGGAACAATATTGCTCTCCTCCAATCCCCCGGAACTATACCCTCCATAATATCATTGTTACACATATTAAAACAATCTAACACCACCACCTATATATATATATATATATATATATATATATATATATATATATATATATATATATATATATATATATATATATATATATATATTATATATATATATATATATATATATATATATATATATATATTTATATTATATATATATATATATATATATGTTATATATATATATATATATATATATATATATATATATATATATATATATATATATTTATATATATATATATATATATATATATATATATATATATATATATATATATATATATATATATATATATATATATATATATATATATATATATATATATAATATGTTTTTGTGCGGTGAATCTGAAGAGAGTTTGAGAGGATTGGTAGAGAGATATGAGAAAGGGTTTGAAAGTAAACGTAGATAAGAGTAAGGTTATGGTTGTGAGTGAGGACAGTCCTCGGTGTGAAGTTATGCTAGATGGTGAGCAGCTGGAACAAGTGACTGAGTTCAAATATTTAAGATATTTATGTTGGACGAAAAGGAAACGGATGATGCCGAGTGTAGTAGGAAAGTTGTGAATTGCAGGAAGGTAGCTGGTGCAATTAAATCCCAGTAGATGAAAGAGACTCAAGTCTCTGAGGCGCTATGGTCCACGAGGGTATATGTTGTTACCTGTGTTAATGTATAGTAGTGAGATCTGGTCTGGAATAAAAGGTATAGGTGTTAGGTGTGAGAAGAATTGATAAAATGAGAAATGAACGTATTGCAGAGTTGGATGGTGGGAAAAAAGGGATAAATAAAAGTACGTTGAGATGGTTTGGTCATGTGGAAAGGATGGATGATAGTCGGTTGGTTAGGCGGATGTATAGTGGTGGAGTGTGTGTTGGGAATCGACTGGCTGAAAGACCGAAGAAAAGTGGATTGAGTCAGCAAAAATATTTTTTGAGGAGTGTGATATTAGTTTTGCATGGGCGAGAAGAAAGTTGCATAATAGGAGTGAATAGCAGTATTTTGTGAGGGTGTATGGTTGTGGCCCACCTGAGCCAAGTTATGAACTCCACATTGGCGAGATGTCATAGTGAGGGTTCATCGCAGTCCCGTGAAGCTCTAGGGTGGATTTTCTGACTTCGGCGAGTTACTAATAGGTATAAAGGGGAGGTATAGCTGGGCTTTCTTTTCGACTTGTGTCATTTTCTTCTACTACTTGTCTGTTTCTGGTGCATGTTAGGCACCTTACCCCCAGTCTTAAGGAAAGGTAATTGATAATGTGATAATGATAATGATATTGATGATGATGATGATATTGATGATGATGATGATATTGATGATATTGATGATATTCATGATGATATTGATGATATTCATGATGATATTGATGATGATATTGATGATGATATTGATGATGATATGGATGATATTGATGATGATATTGATGATGATATTGATGAATGATATTGATATTGATATTGATATTGATATTGATATTGATGATGATATTGATGATGATATTGATGATGATATTGATGATGATGATGATGATGATATATATATATATATA
Organism: Trachelipus rathkii; assembly: GCA_015478945.1. NCBI lineage: Eukaryota > Metazoa > Arthropoda > Malacostraca > Isopoda > Trachelipodidae > Trachelipus > Trachelipus rathkii. The sequence continues at coordinate 33,518 of JABUQX010069600.1, forward strand.
TATATATATATATATATATATATATATATATATATATATATATATATATATATATATATATATATATATATATATATATATATAATGACATACTTTACATTCATAAATAGAAATTTATTTAGAATACATATATAAGAAATAATAATATCAATACGTAGGAAAATGATAGAAATAAAATAAAAAATATTGGCAAGTTAAAAATGCGAAAAGTACTTGCAAGTACCAAGCGCAAGTACCACAAAGGCGCAAGTACAAGTACAAGTACACTGGAGCTTTAGAAACTGCAAGTACAAGTACAAGTACAAGCACTAAAAATGTAACTTAAAAATAAGTACAAGTATTTGTATTTGAACCCAACTCGATATATATATATATATATATATATATATATATATATATATATATATATATATATATATATATATATATATATATATATATATATATATATATATATATATATATATATTTATGCAGTCGAACAATTGTTTAATTAGAATTTAATTGCCTCTCTCTCTCTCTCTCTCTCTCTCTCTCTCTCTTTATCTCTCTCCCTCCCATATATATATATATATATATATATATATATATATATATATATATATATATATATATATATATATATATATATATATATATATATATATATATATATATATATATATATATATATATAAAGATGAACTCTAAACATGTAATTATCATGCACCTTCCTCGTCCGGATCCTAAGTAGTAACTACCTAGAGAAGTTACACTCTTTGAAGAGGGCTAAACCCGTGAGGTGTGAACTTTAATGAAATAATAAAAAAGTTATTTAATTATTAATTTACCTGCTAAATAAAAGCACGTTTTAAAAAGAAAAGGAATATGTTAAATGGTCAGTGTTTTATAGAGAGAGAGAGAAAGGAGAGCAAAAGAAAGGCTGGAATAACATCACTCTTTCTTGAGATGAAACGTTGCTCAATGAGGGTAGCTTGCTTTTAGTGTTGCCAATTTTGAGCTCTTTGTTTGAAAACTATTGCATTTCTTAATTGTAAATAAAGTGCAAAAATATGCACAAAAGACAATATTTTATTTTTATTAAGCTTTAGCGATTTTTAGTGATATTTTGCATCACCAAATCTGCGCTTTTTAATGTTTATTTTCTCAAATCTGTTACCTTTCAAAACTAAGAGCTGGTACCACTGCTTGGTTCTTGAAAACAGACAGACAGGGTGAGCCAAAGTACTTGTGAGTTTCGCTCAGGGCACTATATATTGTTAGCTTTGAAAGTTTGGGTGTTATCCGTAATTAAGGTGTGTAATAATGTACAGTGCTTTATTTAATAACTAGCCTGTGTTATTTATTTACCTAATGGATAATGATGTATAGATTCATTTCAAAGATTTTTTTTTATCTTTTTTAATCACTTACCAGTGTCTCAAAAGACGTTTTATAATTGTCTACATATTCACTAATTTATTCCATAAAGCAGTCAAGCAGATGATATTGACAAATCTTTTATCTCATCCATCTCTCATCTTTATCTTATCCAGGCTTTTATATATATATATATATATATATATATATATATATATATATATATATATATATATATATATATATATATATATATATATATATATATATATATATATATATATATATATATATATATTATTTTTATTTTTATATATTTTTTATAAAATATTAATAAAAAATATTTAATTTATTTTTATTCTGGATAACTACTTAGAGAAGTTACACTCCTTGAAGAGGGCTAAACCCGTGAGGTGTGAACTACTTGTGCGCTATTGGGAATACATTACTATCAAGAGGAAACCCAAAGAAAGGTTCAAAATATTATAGCACAAAACCTTTATACTGGATCATCTTGAAGAGAAACATAAAACCATGTATTTGAAGATAAAAGAAATATCTGAATCTTCAAGAGGAAAAGTGGCCGAAAAAAGAAAACATAATATCACAGACACAGCAGATGATGATCCATGTCCATCCATATCATCAACTTCTACCTCTATTAAAAAAAAGATTTCTTCAGCCTACACTGTTTGAAATAACTGAAAAAGCAAAGATTTGGGACATTAATGATAGAAAAAGCTACCTCTATTAAAAAAAAGATTTCTTCAGCCTACACTGTATGAAATAACTGAAAAAGCAAAGATTTGGGACATTAATGATAGAAAAAGCACAGAAATTCATTTCAAAATTGGGGAAATGATTGCAGTGGACTATCTGCCATTTTCTTTTGTAGAAGACATTGGATTTAAGAGATTAATAAATCATGTAAGTCCACAATATATTATTCCATCAAGGAGATACTTTTCAGAAGAGATTATCCCAACAATATATAAAAGGGTAAAGAAAAAAATAACACTTCAGCTGCAAGAAATTCAAGCAATATCATTAACATGGGCGTCGTCAGGGGAGCTGCTCCCCCCACTAGAAGTGTTTACTCTCTTCTCAAAAGCAACACCACTCTTTCTTTTCTTGCGATGCAGAGAGTTTTAGAGTACAGCTCTCCATCATATGGCTTGATTTCTTACGTACTAAAGGGAACAAGTTATAATATATCAAAAGGAAGGTCAGTTTGTGTAATTTTAACATACTCTTTTAACGTTTAGTTAAAATTGGTTATAGTAGTTCACGACTTTTAATTTAACTTGCTCCTTTGTAAAATATATATATATATATATATATATATATATATATATATATATATATATATATATATATATATATATATATATATATATATATATATATATATATATATATATAGTTTGCTATACCTTAAGTGTTCAGTTAAGGTTTTAGAATTTTAGTAAAATAATTAGCCAATGATCATATTTAGGAGATTTATAGAGGGAGAACTATTATATATATATATATATATAATATATAAATATATATATATATATATATATATATATATATATATATATATATATATATATATATATATATATATATAGGCACTTATCCTTTAAAAGGAAGTTACAAAAGTCACGATATCGCAAATCGCAGAATCCTACTTGTGCAGCCCAGCAGTGTTACGTGTTAGCTTAAACTCCAATAGAACGAGCGGAATAGTTGCCACATGTTGCTTTATTTTATCATGTTAATTTTTATGTTAATTTAAAAAAAATTTTAATTATTTTTTTATGCTCTGAGTTTGATTTGTGGACAGAGGGGGTGATTTTTAAAGTCCCCCCGTCGTCCCCGCTAAGGCCGAGACCCCTGACTCCTTTCATCTTATGATTTAATCTGGGGTATTCCTTTCTGTTAAAAAAAACTATTGGCAACCTTAACGTCTATTGCCTTTGAAATACTGGAAAAATCGATTATCTTTCGTTCGATATATATCGGTTAACTACCTTTTAAAGGAAAAGTTCCTATATATATATAATGTTTGCAGTAAATTTGAAAAGAAAGAACAGATAAAAATGGAAATGATAGCAGCGAAAACGAAGAAGATACAAATAAGTCAACTAAGACCCAAGAGGCAATCCCTCCTACTTCGCATATTTCGCATGATGAAGAACCCACACCCAGGCCCAGCACCTTGACAAGTCAAGATATGGGTCCAGATTTCGGAGCTAGCGTTTCAGTAGATGACAGTCACGAAAATGACATTGGTAGATACGTTCGACATTCTCTATGATTTCAACTGAGATAAAGAAACAGTTACTGAAAGAGTGTTGGATTCCACCTAAGACCTATAATTTTTTTGGAAGATGCTACCCACTTAAAGAGGAAATTAAATTATGAATGGTTGTAGACATATTCACCTTGGCTGACATACTCCAGGCGCCTAAAGGAGCATTTGCAGTATGTATTTTTATTTCCACCAAATAAAAGTTCGGTCAGTCCTAGGCTCTTTTAATAATAAGACCTTCACTAATATGAAGATGTTCATGCGGTTTGTAAGGGACACACAAACACAGAGTGGCATAAAACTGTTGTTGAAGCTGCAAGATTGTTCCTACAGGACGCGCCGGTATCCAAATTAACTAGCATTCTAAGAAAATCATAGAAGAAAAATAAAAAATATTATCCTCAATATTTTCATGTGTGGTGCGCGCGATTTACCGCTTCGGGTAAGCATCATGATGAGGGAGTGCTGCAAGATTTGAGCCGCTTACGAATAGATGCCGGAGATCAGTCATTGAAAACCATTTTGAAAAGGGGAAGAAAAATGCCACATATCAATTAATTCAGATTCAGAATGAGATTATTTCTCTATGTGGTACTACTATAAAGGAAAGCATCGTTAATAAGGTAAAGAAAGCGTGCGCGTATAGACTAGTAGATGAAACCGCTGATATTTCTGAAAAGGAACAATATCCATAGGGTTGCGATATTTCGACAAAGAGTCCGATGAAGTCACAGAGAATTTATTGGTTTTGTAGAACTGAAAGCGCTTGACGCAAAAACATTGCGAAAGCCATTGACGATTTTGTCATGACCAAGATTATAGAGGCGACTTTACTCTACATTGGTCTGAAGATATTCTTTTATGCTACAAAGAGCATTGGAGAAGCATTTCAATTTTTTCAAAAGGATCATTTTCGGGGAGCAGAAGTATACAGTTACGAATCATATTTTCCATTCCTCAACGGATCCATCATTCTCGGAGCAGATTTAGATGTCTTTGAGAAGAAAATTAATCTGGTATTATATTATTATGAACTAAAGAAATGTCTTCAGGTACTGTTCGTATGTATATAAAATACGAATACTGTAAGTAAAATAATTTCTTTTGAAAAAACTTTTCAGTTGCATTCAGCGGCATGTAATTCGTCATTCATCATGGCCAGACCTTGGATTTCGTCAAAACCTCGCAGCACATTCAACACATTGTGAATTCGAGCCATCAAAGATGAAGAAAATCAGCGATGAAGGGTTAAAAGAAGCAATCAAATCGCCGAGCAACTGGGACTTGATCTGAATATACCACTGATTGTTGGTAGGCAGCAGCACCGCAGCAACTATCCAGCAACAAATCCCATGGAGTTCTGTGGAGAAGATCCTTAATAATTCCGTATCAGGATTCATAACCTCTTCTATGGAATTACGGTTTTTCTACTGAAAATACACCTGCTTATGCATTGACATATCTACATCCTTTCCACATGCTACTCATAACAATCGATGAGTTAAAGGAAACGACAGCTTCATTTTATAGTTTTACCACTTAAAAGGCATAAAAGAAGAGCTTGAACTTTGGTACAAAATTTGAAGGATTAAGAAACTGGAGTAGTAACTAAAAGATCTTGTTTGTCTCCCAGTCTAAAGGAAACTGAAACTTTCTTTCCGACGACGAAAGAGGCTTTGATGATACTACTCTCCGAGCCATGCACCACCAGCACAGTAGAGCGCTCTTTCAGTACTCTGCGAAGGATCAAGGCTTTACGAAGTACTATGTAAGACGAAAGGTTAAACGGGCTGGCTATGATGAGTGTACACAGAAAATTTGTATTTGACAATTATGATTATGTTATTCAAACAGTAGTTGATAAATTTGCATTGAACCCAAGGAAATTACTTTTTTAATAGTATCAATTTTGCAACTGCTCTATATTGTGAATTTTCCATCATCGCATATTGTATTTGATATTCTATTTTAATAAAATAATTTTTTTAAATATTAATCATTTAATTATCCATACAAATGTTTTTAGTTTTATGTCTTTACTTTTTATATATATATATATATATATATATATATATATATATATATATATATATATATATATATATATATATATATATATATATATATATATATATATATATATATATATATATATATATATATATAAGCTCTATAAAATTTGAAGCTGAACCCTCCTAGCTTGGAAGCTGGCGACGCCCATGATCATTAATATCAGATATTTGGACTGGCTCATATAACAATGAAAGCTTTATAAGTATGTCAGGTCATTTGATTGATAAAGATTTTCAAAGGAAGAGTGGAACATTACAAATCAGTAGTTTTAGTGTTTCTTATTGAGCAGAAAATATGTCTAAAAAGTGAGGAAATACTTTAGAGCTGGGATTTAAAAAAAAAAAAAAAAAATATTCATGTTGTCCTAATGCACCAAACATTACAAAAAAAGGTATAAGAGCGACAGGTGTTATAAATGAGACATGTTTTATTCATTCCTTACAGCTAGTAATACATGATGCTATATTTTCTCAAAAATCAATTAAAGATTAAATTACTTTATGTAGGAAAATTGTAGGTCATTTTAGCAGGTCACCAATTGCTTCAACTAAGTTAATTGAAATTCAAAAATCTCAAAATTTGCCAATACACAAGCTTATCCAAGATGTGGAAACAAGATTTAATTCATCATATTCTATCTGCAAAGGACCATAGAGCAAAAAATTGCAATTACTATATATTCTTCAAATTCGAAAAACAATCTAGATATCTTAAATGCAAATCACTGGAAGCTAATGGAAAATATAATTAGATTGCTACAACCATTTGAAGAATTAACTAAAAGAGCGAGTGATGATGATGTAGATTTATTTTTTGTAATACCTGCAGTTAATGCATTGCAAAAATATTTAGCAAAAACTTGGAAGGATAGCGGTGTAAAAACTATGAAAGATGAACTTTTAAATTCTGTTACTGAACGTTTTGGTACCATTAAAGAGAAGAAACTTTATGTACTTGCAACAGTTCTAAATCCACAATACAAATTAGCTCCATTTGATATTATTGATCAGAATAAAATAAAATTTATGCTCAAAGAAGATGTAAAACTTTTTATAAAAGCTAAAGAAAATATTACATTAAGTTCAGATTCTGATGAACAAAATGATCAGTCTCATACAGATTCACATGAAGAATCTGAAAATGAAACGGCAGATATTGAGAAGGAAACATTCAATTTTCTGAAAGTGCTTTGATGACATTCTACAAGAAAAATCGTCAGAAGAAAATGAAGAATATTCAGATACAATCAAACCAAGTGGAACTGATCAAAGGAGAAAAAAGTGAGAGAAAACGATATGAATTAGAAAATACTATTCAAATAATGTGGATAAATATTTTGCAGCACCACTTATGGAGCGAAAATCGTGCTGATCCACAGTTATGGTGGAAAGAAAGAAGCTCTTTATCCTGATTGCATCTTACCTGAATTAGCTAGGAAATATCTCTCTGCTCCACCTTCAAGTGTATTTAGCGAGAGAATGTTTAGCCAAGCAAGAAATATTTATACAAGTAAAAGGAATCGTCTTTCTCCAACACTAGCTGATCAGCTCCTGTTTCTTCATCATAATTTAAGAGCATTTGATTTTAAATATTAGAGAATGGTTACCTAAATAGCAATGCATAAGCTATTTAACTTTCCTTTCACTGACTTTGTGTTTAACAATATAATTTAATTTTCTCAAAAAATTCTATTGTGATACTCTATATAATATAGAATATATATATATATAAATATATATATATATATATATATATATATATATATATATATATATATATATATATATATATATATATATATATATATATATATATATATATATATATAGGTATATATATAGTTTCAAAATGTTAGCTCGAAGAAACTTAAAAAACTCTTTTTTAATAATTCTAAAGATTAAGGATATATATCATAATTTTTTGTGTTTTGGTCAGATATGGCATGTAGTTTAAAAGTTCTTTTACCAATTTATTTACCTTTTTGTATTGTATTTTTAAAGCTAGATTTATCAAAGTGTATTTTTCTGTTGGGGGTATTTTGGATATCAAACCTTTTTAAGTTGTTTATCAAAATAATTAGTCATTCTAGTAAATGGCGTCATTATACGCCTATTCGCTATTATTAGTAATTATAGTTATAATATTAGTTATTAGTTTGACTTAATATTATTATCACTACAACAAAAAATAATAAAATAATTTTTTACACTTTTGTATGAATCAAGTTCTTCTAAATAAATTTATTTCAATAAATGTCTCATTATTACAATGAATTATATTTTTATTTTCAAAACTACTTTTTAAATATAAGTCTCCGGCCGGAGAAAGCTGGAGACTAGTGGTCTCCGGCCGGAGCCGGAGATCTAAAAAGGTCGAGAGAGATCCCACATATATATATATATATATATATATATATATATATATATATATATATATAGGTATATATAGGTAAGAGTATATATATATATAATATATATATATATATATATATATATATATATATATATATATATATATGACCTATTCTGTTCTGTTTGAAGGTTTCCTGAATCTTTTTTTCAAGCATTTTTCGAACTTTGTTTTACGGTTTTTTTTTTGTTGTTGTTTTTTTTCTTCTTTTTTCTTTTTTTTTTTAACAGATCATATAAGTTTCATGAGAATCGGCTGATGTCGCTTAGATTGATAATAACGTCCATAGACAAATTTCATAAATATGAAATGTGGAGGCCTTTCGATTCATATTTGGCATTTTGTAAAGCAACATTTTTACCACTGAAAATTAATAAATGTATTTCCTATCGATCTATTTAAAAATTAAAAATAGCTGATTACTATAACCAGGGATGGCACAAAAAAAATCAAATGAAAAAAATCAACTGATTTTTTACTTGATTTTTTTTTATAAAGAAATGATTTTTGGGATTTTATTGATTGCTTTTGATTTTTTTGATTTTTTTATTTTTTTTTTTTTTTATTTTTTTGTATATTTAAGTGATTTAACTTCAATAAAATTAAAAAATTCAAATAAAACTATATATATTATGAAGTTTTTAATGTATTTTTTTTTCAATTTTCAACAAACTTTTGGCATTGTAACCCGTAAGTCTGTAACATTCTTTAGTGTTGCTGTTTCATCGTTTCCATTGTAAGATTTTGAACCCAGAGCTAGGGCCTAGGGTTAAAAATTGAAAATTAATGCCAGATTTAGACTAATTATATATATTATTTTTATATAATGCCGTATAATAGATATGTTAGGCCAGTATTTGAATATTGTCTACAATTTTAGCATCATTATTAGAAAAGACATAGATATGCTGGAGAGGGCTCAACGTAAATCAACGAGGAGGGAGATTTTTGGCTTTGAGGATAAGAATAGGCGTGAAGTTGTCTATATAGGCCTATGCGGCTTCTTAAGTATTATTCTTATTTATTATTTATTTTGGGTTGGCTGGGACATTCTAAAGGGGCCAATGCGGCTTCTTAATTATTATTTTTTATTGGTTGACTGGGACAATCTGAAAAAGGACCATGCGGCTTCTTAAGTATTTTTCTTATTTATTATGAGTTGACTGGGACATTCTAGAGAGGTCAATGCGGCTTCTTAATTATTATTTTTAATTATTATTGGTTGACTGAGACAGTCTAGATAGGCCTATGCGGCTTCTTAAGTATTATTCTTTGTTATTTATTATAGGCTGACTGGGACATTCTAGAGGGGCCAATGCGTCTTTTTAAGTATTATTGTTATTTATTATGAGTTGACTGGGACATTCTAGAGGCATCAATGCGGCTTCTTAATTATTATTATTATTATTATTATTATTATTATTATTATTATTATTATTATATATATATATATATTTTATTATATATATATATATATATATATATATATATATATATATATATATATATATATATATATATATATATATATATATATATATATATATATATATATTTATTTATTTATATATTTATTTATATAAATATATATATATATATATATATATATATATATATATATATATATATATATATATATATATATATATATATATATATATATATTATTGGTTGACTGAGACAGTCTAGATAGGCTAATGCGGCTTCTTAAGTATTATTCTTATTTATTATTTATTATGGGATGACCGGAACATTCTGGAGTGGTCAATGCGGCTTCTAAATTATTAGTCTAGGTAGGCCCATGTGGCTTCTTTATTATAAATACTATTCATTAATTACATTAATTATTCTTACTTACTTTTTGTGAAGGACGTAGAGTTTAGGGCCAATGTGGCTTTCTCAATATTACTTCTTATTGGTTGACTGGGACAAGCCCAAGAACATGCGGTTTATTATTTTATTTATTATGTTATTGACATTATAGAGAGGTTAATGCAGCTTCTTAATTATTATTCAGAATAATAATTAGGAAGCTGCTTTAACCCCTCTAGAATGTCCCAGTCAACCCATAATAAATAAGAATAATACCAAAGCCGCATGATCTATATTTAGACTGTCCCAGTAACCAATTAAAATTAATTAAGAAGCCGCATTGGCCCCTCTAGAATGTCCCAGTCAACCCATAATAAATAATAAATAAGAATAATGCTTAAGAAGCCGTATGGGCCTATCTAGACTGTCCCAGTCAACCAATAATAATTAAAAATAATAATTAAGAAGCCGTGGACCCCCCCAAGAATATCCTGCGTCAACTTCTACAATAAATAAGAAATACTGTTAGCCGCATGTCCTTTTTAGACCGTCTCAGTCAATCAATAAAATTAATTAAAAAGCTGCATTGCCTTTAGAATGTCCCAGGCAACCCATAATAAATAATAAATAAGAATAATAGTTAAGAAGCCGCATTGGCCCTCTAGAATGTTTCAGTCAACCAATAATAATTAATAATTGTAATACACTAAAACCATTGATCTCGCAGAATGTCCCAGTTTCATTATATAAATAAGGATAATAGATACAAGAAGCCGCATGGTCTCTTAGACTGTCCCAGTCGACCATCAAAATTAATACTGAGAATATTGCTCCCTCTAGAATGTCCCAGTCAAACCATAAAAATCAAGAATTAAGAATAAATAATTAATGTAATTAATGAATAGTATTTATAATAAAGAAGCCACATGGGTCATTTAGATTGTATAAACCCAGTCAATCAACAATAATTAATACTAAGAATAAAATAATATATTGGCCCCTCTAGAATGTCAAAGTCAACTATAATAATTGACAATAAGAATAATACTAGAAGCCGCATTACCATTTAGACTGTCCCAATCACCTCCATAATACTAATAATTAAGAATAATTATTCTTAGTTATTAATTGTTATGAGTTGACTGGGACAGTCTAGATAAGCCCATGCGGCTTCTAAATTATTATTTTTATTTATTATTTATTTTGGGTTGGCTGGGACATGTCTAAAGGGGACAATGCGGTTTAATTATTATTTTTATTGGTTGACTGGGACAATCTGAAAAGGACCATAATGCGGCTTCTTAATTATTATTTTTAATTATTATTGGTTGACTGAGACAAGTCTAGATAGGCCTATGCGGCTTCTTAAATATTATTCTTTATTATTTATTATAGGCTGACTGGGACATTCTAGAGGGGCCATGCGGCTTTTTAAGTATTATTCTTATTTATTATGAGTTGACTGGACATTCTAGAGGCGTCAATGCGGTTTAATTATTATTATATATATATATATATATATATATATATATATAGAGATATATAAATATATATATATATATATATATATATATATATATATATATATATATATATATATATATATATATATATTATTGGTTGACTGGAGACAGTCTAGATAGGCTAATGCGGCTTCCTAAGTATATTCTTATTTATTATTTATTATGGGATGACCGGAACATTCTGGAGTGGTCAATGCGTAAGCTTCTAAATTATTAGTCTAGGTAGGCCCATGTGGCTTCTTTATTATAAATACTATTCATTAATTACATTAATTATTCTTATTTATTATTTATTATGGTTGACTGGGACATTCTAGAGGGGCCATGTGGCTTCTCAATTAATTTTTATTGGTTGACTGGGACAGTCTAAATAGGACCATGCGGCTTCTTATTTATTATGGGTTGACTGGGACATTCTAGAGAGGTTAATGCAGCTTCTTAATTATTATTCAGAATAATTAAGAAGCTGCATTAATCCCTTCTAGAATGTCCCTGTCAACCCATAATAAATAAGAATATTACTTACGATGGTCCTTTTTAGACCGTCCCAGTCAACCAATTAAATTACTACAGTCGACGCCTCTAGAGTGTCCCAGTCAACCCATAATAATATAAATAAGAATAATACTTAAGAAGTTGCATGGTCCTTTTTAGACTGTCCCCAGTCAACCAATAATAATTGTAATAAGACTAAGAAGCTGTATTGACCACTCTAGTCAACTCATACAAATAAGAAAATACTTAAGAGCCGCATGGTCCTTTTTAGACTGTCTCAGTCAACCAATAAAAATTAATTAAAAAGCTGCATTGACCCTTCTAGAATGTCCCAGTCAGTCAACCCATAATAATAATAAATAAGAATAATAGTTAAGAAGCTGCATGGGCCTACCTAGACTGCCCCAGTCAACCAATAATTAATAATTAAAATACACTAAACTATTTTTGAATGTCCCAGTCAATCATTATATAAAGGATACACTAAGAAGCCGCATGGTCCTTATTCCCAGTCGACCAATAAAAATTAATAATTGAGAAGCCACATTGGCCCCTCTAGAATGTCCCAGTCAACCCATAAAAATTAAGAATAATTAATTAATGTAATTAATGAATGGTATTTATAATAAGAAGCCACATGCCTATTTAGATTGTCCCAGTCAACCAACAATAATTAATAATTAAGAATAATACAAAGTCGTATTGGCCCTCTAGAATGCCGTCAAAGTCAATCAGATAATAATTAATAGTCAAGAATACTAGAAGCTGCATGGAGCCTATCAGACTGTTCCACTCCATAATAATTAATAATTAAGAATAATTTATTCTTAGTTATTAATTGTTATGGGTTGACTGGGACAGTCTAGATAAGCCCATGCGGCTTCTAAATTATTATTCTTATTTATTATTTTTTGTTGGTTGACTGGGACACTCTAGATAGGCCCATGTGGCTTCTTAATTATAAATAGTATTGAATAATTACATTAAGTATTATTAAAAATTATTCTTAATTCTTAATTTATATGGGTTGACTGGGACATTCTAGAGGGGCCAATGCGACTTCTCAATTATTAATTTTTATTGGTTGACTGGGACAGTCTAAAAAGGACCATGCTGCTTCTTATGTATTATTCTTATTTGTTATGAGTTGACTGGGACATTCTAGAGGGATCAATGTGCATTAATTATTATTTTTAATTATTAATTATTATTGATTGACTGGGACAGTCTAGATAGGCCCATGCTGCTTTTTAAGTATTATTCTTATTTATTATTTATTATGGGTTGACTGGGACATTCTAGAGGGGCCAATGCGGCTTTTTATTTACTAATTTTTATTGGTTGACTGGGACAGTCTAAAATGGACCATGCTTCTTCTTAAGTATTATTCTTGTTTTTTATTATAAGTTAACTGAAACATTCTAGAGTGGTCAATGCGGCTTCTTAATTATTATTTTTAATTATTAATTATTATTGGTTGACTGGGTCAGTTAGAAGGCCCACGGCTTCTTTTGTATTATTCTTATTTATTATTTATTATGGGCTTGATTTCACATTCTAGAGGCCACGGCTTTTAATTATTAATTTTTTGGTTGACTGGGACAGTCTAAATAGGACAATGCGGCTTCTTAAGTATTATTCTTATATATTATGGGTTGACTGGGACATTCTAGAGGGGTTAATGCAGCTTCTTAATTATTATTCTTAATTATTAATTATTATGGGTTGACTGGGACAGTCTAGATAGACCCATGCGGCTTCTGAATTATTATTATTATTTATTAAATATAATGGATTGACTGGTACATTCTTGAGGGGCCAATGCGGCTTTTTAATTATTATTCTTAATTACTAATTATTGTTGGTTGACTAGGACAGTCTAGGTAGGCCCATGTGGCTTCTTAATTATAATTACTATTCATTAATTATATTAATTATTATTAAAAATTATTCTAAATTCTTAATTTTTATGGGTTTACTTGGATTCGTAGTGAGCCGAGTTTGAACTATTTTCATATATATATATATATATATATATATATAATAGAAGATAGAGATATATATATATATATATATATAGGTATGTTATATATATATATATATATATATATATATATATATATATATATATATATATATATATACATTCGGAACGTGACGTCACGAATTTGAAAAAATCAAAAAAATCAATAAAATCAAAAATTGATTTTTTCTTAAAAAATATCAAAAAAATCCCCAAGCCTGACTATAACACTTATTTTTTTTATATAGCTTATATATATATATATATATATATATATATATATATATATATATATATATATATATATATATATATATATATATATATATATATATATATATATATATCAGGCTTTGTGTTCAAGTACAAGTACTTGTACTAAGTACATTTTTTGGAATACTTGTAATTTGCATCTAATACCCAGTGCTACTTGTATTTGTACCTTTGTACTTTGAGTAATTTGCAACTTGCAAGTACTTTTGGCATTTTTAACTTGCCAATATTTTTTATTTTTTTTTTATCATTTTCCTACGTATTGATATTATTATTTCTTATATATGTATTCTAAATAAATTTTCATTTCCGAATATAAAGTATGTCGTTATATATATATATATATATATATATATATATATATATATATATATATATATATATATATATATATATATGAGATGGTGATTAATTGGATTTGGAAGTTGTGTAACAAAGCGTTTATGGAGGGTATAGTTCCCAGGGATTGGAGAAGAGCAATTATAGTATCCTTTTATGGGGTAGGGGATAAGGTACCTTTAGGTACTATAGGGAACTAGTTTATTGAGTGTTGTAGGGAAGATATATGCTGCTATTTTGGTCGAAAGAGTGCATCGAGTGACTGAAGGAATGATTGGGGAAGAACAAGGTGCGTTTAGAAGTGGTAGAGAATGTGTGGATCAAATCTTTACATTGAAACAAATGATTGGGAAAAGGAGGAAGGAGAATAGTAAATTGTATTTGGGTTTTATGGATTTGCAGCAGGCGTATGAATATATATATATATATATATATATATATATATATATATATATATATATATATATATATATATATATATATATATATATATATATATATATATATATATAATGCGGGTGTTTATTTGTGTGATTAACACAATGTACAATGTTATTTATGTATTCTATTTTTATCTATTATTATTCTTAAATTTATCCATCTAAAAGAATTATGACATCTCAATTTCTAAACGGGTTTCTTCTAACTGCTTTTGTCTACCTTTGTACGTGTTTGGGTTACCAAGTATATGAAACAAACATGAAAAGCAATTGCGTTGTTTACTGCTAATGGATGAGTCTGTTAAGATAACCTTAAATGATTATATTAACTAATTAAATATTATATTGTAATTGTATTGCATTATGATTATTATATTATCATATTCATTGCTATTAATTTAGATGCTGGGACAGTTTGATTTGGGCAGTTATTTTGAATTAGAAAAGTCTTAAGATTTTGTGAAAATGAAGAATGTCGAAAATGGAAAACATTTTCTGAAATTCATGATGTTGTGCTAGTTAACGAGGTAATTATAATATTTTTAAAACAATTTCCGAAATGGAGTAATGTATTTTTTAAACGAAGCAGGAGCAGCTTTGAAAATTTATTTTTTTGGCAATGGTTCCAGATGATATAATAGACAAGCTCTGCGATATAGTCTTAAATGATAAGCAATAAAAAAATCTGAGAGTTTAAACATTTCAAAGAACGCTTAACATTTCAGACCTAAATCTGATCACATTTCCAAGTTAACTGTGAGATGATTCCTCGTTTGTAAACAAAGGAATAGAAAAAAAATGTTCTCATTGTCCGCTTTTATTAATGATATGACAATGTCGGAATGAACTTCAACAAATATTTCTCCTCATTTTGTGATAACTGACTAAACTTTTACTCAATACTTCGCACTTTGGTAGAAACGGCAATCTTTATAACCAGACCAAAAAATGTGGAGGCAATTTGGCTGGAAATAGATAATATCAGCCTTTGACATGCAACAAGTATCAGTAAAGAACAATCTTGGGAATGACATAATTATTAACGAAGATTATCATGCAGCTTTTTTAGTCTGATTAAAGAAGAAAATTGGTCAAGTAAGATGGTGCTCTCCAAACACGACAATGCTACTGTACAATCATTTCAAAATGGGAAGGAAAATTATGATTTCAAATGTTAATTAAAGCTTGGTCCTTTTTTCCAGCTTGCATCATCAAGATTTACATTCTTAAACTTCAATTATTTCTGATGAAGTCGTCAGTTCCTTCACCATGAAAACATCTCTCCAAGTTCTCGAAATAAAGCGACTAGCCTAAACGTACAACATTGCGCAAGTATTTTGAGGTTATGTGGAGAGCATGTTTAGATAAGTCTAAACAAAAATATTAAAATATGAAATATTTTTCGCACTCATCGCAAGAACCTTTTTTAACCCAACATTCTGTCTACCTGTCTCTCTGTTAATATCTTTATCCAAGAATTTCAATCATCATTCTATTTTTATCTATCTGTTCCTAAGTTAAATTTGTAGAAAGAAATATAAATAAATAATAAATGAAAAAAAAATATTAAAAGATATTTTTGGTATCCGGTAATTATTTATTACTTTCGAGTACAAACAATGAAACTAATTAACTATTTGCTAGCTTTAAAATAATAAAATAAAATAGAAAAAGTAACTCGATAATCGAAGAAATAAAAGTTATTCAACAACATATATATATATATATATATATATATATATATATATATATATATATATATATATATATATATATATATATATATATATATATATATATATATATATATATATATATATATATATATATATATATATATATATATATATATATATATATATATATATATATATATGAAAGATGGAGAGAGTGTGAAAGAGAGAGAAGAGAGCGAGCGAAATGTGATCCATGCGGGTTGAATCTAAATATAAAGTTTAGTTTGCTTTTCAGCGACACACTCAAAAGGTCTTGGTTGGAGAGGGACTCAACCCGGTGGTCTTTGATTCACGCATCCGCTTACTTTATTTTAAGAGCAGTGACTATTCCAGTGTTTTATTATTCATTTTGTTTCTATTATAAACTAAGAGCAAATTTAAAAATTCATTTAAGTGAAAAATTTTACTTTCTAATTTATTTATTTTTTAATTAATTTTCCAAAACTTTTGAAAATGTAAAATTTCTAAATTTGAAAAGACACCTTTTATGTAGATGTTCTAATTTATTTATTTATATATTTTTAATTAATAAGGTAAGTAAGAAAAGTTTATATATATATATATATATATATATATATATATATATATATATATATATATATATATATATATATATATATATATATATATATATATATATATATATATATATATATATATATATATATATATGTGTGTGTGTGTGTGTGTGTCCTTTTAAACCTAACGCCTTCGCAGATTTCAATGAAACGCACTGAAAATGTCAGAAGTATGTTGTCATTAATGAAAATCGCAATGAAACCCACCAGAACCCTACAAAAATATTTTTTACAAGCACGCAAAATTTCATTTTTATAATTTTATAATGTTTATGGAGATTTTCGTGATTTTTTGAAACTTACAGAAATTTTACCATCACTCAAAGGTCAGGGGGTACAGGGATGCATAGATTCCAATAGAAAATTGTTTGTGTGACATGCTCGTAGAAAAATTAATAAAAAAAATCATGAGCTCTGATAGATCTTAATTAACTTTTTCCTAATTAAAAATGTTTATTTAAAATAGTATTAGAATGCCATTTCATTGTATTATGTTTTATTGTATTTTTTGGGGGTGAAGTTCTCAAGTGGGTTTCATTACCATTTTCCTTAATTACAACATATTTCTAACATTTTCAGTAAGTTTCATTAAAATCGGCCAAAGGTAACCATTAATAAGGTCATATATATATATATATATATATAGTTATAGTATAAAGTATATATATATATATATATATATATATATATATATATATATATATATATATATATATATATATATATATATATATATATATATATATATATATATATATTAAAATCAATGTAAAGAGAAAAAATTTTATTATTATTATTATTATTATCATTATTATTATTATTATTATTATTATTATTATTATATTATTATTATTATTATTATTATTATTATTATTATTATTATTATTATTATTATTATTATTATTATTATAAGTTTTACTTTTAACTTCCAATTCTCTAAATATTTTCTTCTGATTTTCATTTAATTTTCTTAATACTAGTCTAGAAAATAGTTTGCAAAGAAAGTAAGAGGCATATTTATATTTATTAGTTTCTGACCGGTTTCGTCCGTAAACCTCGGACATCTTCAGAGTTTCGATTCTAACATTTGAATGAATTATATAATACAAGATTTAAAAAATTAAAATTACAAATTAGATTTTAGATTTTTGCATTTCATATTATATTTAATTTATGGGGCATACCAGCACCGCTTTAAACCTAGTAAAATATACGAACATTTATTCACCGAACATAACAAAACAACTATACCTGATATCTCACAGTCATTCAAAATTTTACACTCCTCATGCGAAGCTCAAAAACTGAAAATAGCTGAGGCTTACTACATAAAACATCTAAAACCAGACATTAACATAAAGTTCAACGTATTGTCACTTAAATTAAATATAATATGATATGCTAAAATCTAAAATCTAAAATCTAAAATCTAATTTGTAATTTTAATTTTTTAAATCTTGTATTATATAATTCATTCAAATGTTATAATCGAAACTCTGAAGATGTCCGAGGTTTACGGACGAAACCGGTCAGAAACTAATAAATATAAAGGCGTTTTAGATTTGGCAAGTTTTTCTTCCAAATCGAAGGACGTTCTTGAGTTCATTTTCGATGAAAAATCAAATGAACATTCTTCAGTTTTGAGGTTTGTTTACATTTTACAGCACAGACCTAAGCCTATAAAGGCTATTAATTAGGATTTTTTAGTGTTATAGTTTATATATATATATATATATATATATATATATATAATATATATATATATATATATATATATATATATATATATATATATATATATATATAGTATATATATATATATATATATATATATATATATATATAAACAAACACTTGTTTGGAAACATGATCACTTCTAGAGTGACGTCACAAAAACGATAAAATAAAATTTCTCAATTTTGTAATTTTTTTATAATTATATTTCACCAGTTCTTTGGGAAATAACATAATTAATATATTTCGAAGATAAAATAGTGGTTCGAAAACTTGAAAACATTAAAAAAACATTTTTTTACGATTTCACGTGACGTCACAAACTGAAGAATAAAAAGTCAAGAATGATAAGACCGAAAAAGAGCAACCTTACGGATGGAAGAAAAATTCCCAATTTCGCTAGAAAATTGTCTTCCGTTTGGAAGAAATTTGACAAATCAAATGGGAAAGTGAAGAATTTCTTCCGTTTGAAAGAATTCTTGCCAAATCAAAAACGCCTTAAATATTTCTCTTACTTTCTTTGCAAACTATTTTCTAGACTAGTATTAAGAAAATTAAATGAAAATCAGAGGAAAATATTTAGAGAATTTGAAGTTAAAAGTAAAACTTATATTAAAACAAAAGCCATCATCGCAATTTTGTTGTATTTTATTATATAGATATATATATACATAATTTGATCTCCCAACATGATCTAAACCACAAAAACGATTTCACAGGTGGTTATATATTTATTTTTTATAGATAAAATATATATATATTATATATATATATATATATATATATATATATATATATATATATATATATATATATATATATACATATATATATATATATATATATTCAACACTCATTGTGGACACAAATAAATATTTACGTCGAAATAAACTAAAAAATTAAATAAAATGAATTTAAAAATAAATCAATTTGAAGCTCAAAAAAGAAAAAAAGTAAGTTCATTTTATAGCAAATTAAAGTCCATTCAACAAAAGGAAACGATTTGGAACGTTTTTTGGCATGTTTAATAATAATACTATAATATTATTATTATTATTATTATTATTATTATTATTATTATTATTATTATTATTATTATTATGTTAAATTCTTAATTCTCTTAAAATAAATTCAAATATATACTAGAATAACATCATTCCGTTATGTTTAAGTTAATATTAAATGTAACGTCTTTAAGTTATGATCCATCTTAGATAAAATACTAATGAAAAACCTATTTGACTAGTCACATAAAGATCCTTTATTCCCAGCAGACGAAACGGAAATTACTTGTTACTTACTCGCATTTAAAATCGAATCAGACAACCAACGAGTTTTTTTGATTCTGAAAAAGATTTTGTATTTTGTCCAATTGCCCAACAGTTTTACTGTTTATTAATTAAATAGTCGACACTTTAAAGCGCGCGCGCACACACGCATACTCATACACACAATTGTGAATCATTTTTCACTTCAGTTTGAAGGTGTCAACGTTTTGGGCACATGTACTGTAATTATTCTGTAATCTCCCGGATATTCGAGTCCGCATCATTAAATTATAAGCGGAATAATTTTATTGAACTTCGAGGATCCGCATCCTCGTCAGTATCTGCGCGGATGTATTGCGAAAAGATCCACAAGCAAATCTGCGGGTGACAAAAACTTAACATTCATTTGTTTGTTTTTTATTACGTCTCTTAATTACTTTCTCGATTTACTTTGACGCTTTTAAAACGGATTTAATGTCCAATTAATTTTTATTGCTTTGCTCATTTACTTATATATATATATATATATAGAGTATATATATATATATATATATATATATATATATATATATATATATATATATACAGTATATATGAATATATATATATATATATATATATATATATATATATATATATATATATATATATATATATATATATATATATATACTCCCCATACCTTTGTAAGTGCATACACTTGTCAATCGTCTTGGACGAAATCCCTCAATCGTTGTCGATCCTTACACGCTCTCGCCTCTTCCATATCATCAATATTTCTCCCCTCCTCTCGACCGCTGTCTTTACGGTATCTCTCACCTCTCTTTCTCATGGTTCTCCATTCATGGTACCTTTTTGCACATCGATCATTATTCATTCTTTTTACAAGTCAAAACCACGTCAGTAAACCCTTTACTATAAAAATATCAATACGTTTTCTATTCCTAACTCCCCTCTTATATCCTCGTTTCTAAATCTATTCATTCTTTTTACTCTAACTATCATTCTCAGCACATTCATTTCACAGCAACTGACATTAATCGCTTTTGATTTCGTAAGTCGGCGGTGTATAGTCTTTCCAATAGCTTTTGGCAATACTATATTTTAGTTTTCTCGTACCCAAGAGCAGGGTTGTAGAGTCGGTCTAAAAATTTCCCGACTCCGACTCCACCCAGCCCTTCAAAATTACCGACCTGACTCGACCTGACTCCGACCTGACCTCTTGAAAATTACCGACCCGACTCTGACACCACCCCTTTGAAAATTACCGACTCCGACTGACTCCACCCTCTGGAAAATTATATATATATATATATATATATATATATATATATATATATATATATATATATATATATAAAGAGTATATATATATATATATATATATATATATATATATATACTATATATATATATATATATATATATATATATATATATATATATATATATGAGGGTTTGTTGTTATCTGTGTTAATGTATAGTAGTGAGACTATGGTCTGGAATAAGAGGTATAGATCTAAAGTACAATGTGTTCAGATGGACAATCTTTAGGCGTGTTAGGTGTGAGAAGAATTGATAAAATGAGGAATGAACGTATTAGAGAGTGTGCAGTGGGAAGAAAGGGGTAGATGAGAGAATCAATGAATACGTTGAGATGGTTTGGCCATGTGGAAAGGATGGATGATAGTTGGTTGGTTAAGCGGATGTATAGTGTTGAGTATGCTGGGAATCGACCGGCTGGGGGGGCCGTGAAGCTCTAGGGTGGATTTTCTTACTGCGACGAGTTCTCACTAAAAGGTATAAAGGGGGCGGTAAGGCCTGAGCTCTTCTTTCGACTCTCGAGTTTCGATATTAGTCTTCTCTTAACAGGACTATTTGCATTCCGATCACCTCCGGCTTTATTGACACATTGAGCATTATCACACAGTAATGAAAAAGTATTGTTAGTATATATATATATATATATATATATATATATATATATATATATATATATATATATATATATATATATATATATATATATATATATATATATATATATATATATATATATATATATATATATATATATATAATATATATATATATATATATATATATATATAGCATAGTAGGTGCATATATATATATATATATATATATATATATATAGTATATATATATATATATGTATATATATATTTTACAGTTGTCACCACCACCACTCACGGCAGAGCCCTATTCAAGGAGGGGTAAGGTACCGCCCTCAGAAGCTTCAAACAACTAAAGTAAATCATGCAGATGAGCACCTGACGCAGGCTTTGAAGTGGGGAGATTAAATTCAGCAGAAACACGGAAGATGGAAGAGAATTCCACAGAACAGATGTGCAGGAAAGAAGGAAGCACCGCAGCGAACTAGCCTGGAGTTACATATATCAACACAAAATTCCCGCAAGACGTCACCCTTAGTCGTACGAGTGGCGACGCAAAGGGGTGAGGTACGTGAGTGATAAGCTCCCTCGAGCACCTGCCGCTGGGGTACCTATAGAAAAGAGATAAAGCGCCAAATATCGCGCCGCAAAGATAGAGGGTCAAGTGAACTGGAAAGAACAGAACAGTTTATAAGCCTTTGGCCTTTGACTCGACTCCTGTCCAAAGCCGGGTGAAACCAGAGCCCCCAGATATGAGAGCAGTACTCCATACAAGGGCGGATGAGGCCCTTGTATAGCTGGAGTAACTGAGAAGAGGAAAAAGTCTCGCAGTCTAAACAGAACTCCCAGTTTCCTTGAGGCCGCCTTAGCAACCACTGGATGTGAGGTTTCCAAGACATTTTTTGCTTATGTTAGCTAAGGATGTTTATATTGTCAACAGGAGAGACGAGAGCAGCCGAAAGAGATAGGAAAGTTGAAGGTGTCTTAGAGAGGGGGATTTTTGTAGTTGGCTTTTAAAGAATTGAATTTCAAAAGGTTCAGACTACCCCACCCTGAAATTCTATCCAGATCAGCGAGAATAGAATCGGAAAGATTAAGACAAGAGGCAATTCTAGAAGTAAAAGAAGTGAGCAGAATTGAAATGAGTTGTTAGAATGAAGGGTCGAGTCATCGGCATATGATTGAATAGAGTTAGATGTGCAGGTGAGAAGATCATTAATGAAAAGTAGGAATAAAGTAGGAGATAAGACAGAACCCTGAGGAACACCACTATTGGCAGAAAAAAGGGAAGAAAAAGTCGTCCCATCAACAACAGCCGATATTGGGCGAGCGATTTGAAAGAAAATTAGACATAAGTAAGCAAAGAGAATGAGGAAACCCAAAGGAGGGGAGCTTGGAAAGCAGTGACGCAAGCCATACCCGGTCAAATGCTTTGGATATGTGAACAAGCGCCACCACGCAAGTCTCCCCGAAGTTCCTAAGGGCAGAAAACCATAAATCAGTAAGATAGGAAAGTATATCGCCAGTAGACCTCGAGCGCCGAAAGCCGTACTGGCGATCGGAAAGAAGTGAATGAGATTCCAGATGATCTAAGAAAAGAGAGTTGAAGAGTTTCAAAAATCTTTGATAGAATACAAGTAAGAGCTATAGGGCAATAGTTGGAAGGATCAGAGCGGCTTCCTTTTTTCGGAACAGGTTGGACATGTGCGTGCTTCCAACACTGAGGAAAGTGTTAGTATTAAGGCATAGAGAATATAGTGCTGAACGAAGGGCGGGATAGCATGGAAGCACACCTCTTCAAAACCGGGAAGGAATGCCATCCGCCACCCGCCTTCCCAACGTTCGTAGATTTCAGGAGCCCATACACCCGATCGAATGTAATCACAGGCAAAGGCATAGGACACCTGAGGAGAAGGAGGAGGATGAGGAATACCAGAATCGTCCAGGGTTGAGTTAGAGGAAAATAGGAGGCCGAAGAGATTGGCCTTTTCTGTTGGAGAATTAGCAACAGAACCTTCAGATCGAATAAGAGGAGGAAAGACAGATTTACAGAAGTTGTTAGAGATGTTTTTGGCAAAGAGGCGAGAACGATATATCAGTAGGGAGAACCAGAGATGTTAGCGCATTTTAGTTAGGGGAGTCCGCTTTGCTCATCGAAGAGTATCCCTGCAACGATTTCTAGCTGAATGAAAATTAGCAAGAGTGATAGGAGAACGAGAATTTTTCCACTCCCGATACGCACTGTCTCTAGCCTGAATGGCCAGAGAACAAGCACGATCGAACCATGGATTATGAAGAGAGAAAGATTTAGTCGAAGAAGGAATGAACCTGCTCATCCCATCAACGATTACAGCTCCCACCTTATCGGTAGAAGTCGAAGCGTCACCAGAGACAAAGCAGTCCTGTTATAGTTAGAGTACAAGCAACGCAAGGCCCCCACTCGGTCTGATAATGCCAGAAAAACGCGTAGGGCAGGATGGAGCTGTTGGAGAGAGTATTAAAATTAAGATATAAGGTTGTGGGTCAGTTTAAAAATAGGAAAGAAAATTGTGTTTTTAAAGAGAGAATTACTATATATATATATATATATATATATATATATAAAGATAGTATAAAGATATAAATATATATATATAAATATATATATATATATATATAGTATATATATATATATATATATATATATATATATATATATATATTCAAAAAAGGAAGAGGATCAAATATTTGCTTCGGGCTGAGCGCACACCCCCCCTAAAGGTGGACATAATATTCTTTTAATTTTCAGCCAATTTTAATGGGAAAAAGCAAACTGTAGCTTTTTCTCACCTCTAAAACGTCCTTTTCATCGTTTTCTGTGCCTGGTCATTCTTAAGAATTTCATTTTTCAAAATCTTTGTTTTTGACATTGTTCTTTTCAACTTTTACCATTTTTTCGAAATGACTTCAAACTTGAAATATACATAGATGGGTGCATTAGCTACAAAATACACGAAATGAGAAATCGCCTTTCTAAAGAAAACATTCCTAAATCCTTCAGCCTCTCCCCATAGCTCTTACCCTCAAAGCGAGAAATCATCCTTGTTGCACTACTTTACACTCTCTTCAGCATACCTAGGTCTTTTCTTAAATAAGGGGCCCAAACCTGTGCGCAATACTCTAATATTGACCTAAAATAGCTATTATACAGCTACTTATAACTTTGTTAGTTTTGTAAACCAAATTGCGATTTATTATACTCAACATCTTATTAACTTTATTCCTTGCTTCCAAACACTGATAGTTAGTTTCAGATTGCTGCTTGTACTCACATCTAAATCTTTTTTTGGCCCACAGATTGAAGCCAATCCCCATTCATATTGTAGTCAAATCTTTATTTGAGTTACCTAAATGAAGAACCTTGCACTTTTTACTATTAATGAAAATTTATTTGCCACTTATCTGTCGACCTAAGAAGTTTATCAAGATCATTTTGAATCTTTATATATCCATCATTATTCTTTATTAAGGTAGCCACTTTGGTATCATCTGCAAACTTAGAAAACTTACATTTGAACCCCTTGATCTAAATCAGTCTTTCTCAAAGTGGGCGATAACGCCCCCTTGTGGGCGCTGGAGGCCTAGAGGGGGGCGGTAAGGGGCCTAGAAAAAAATGGGGGGTGTTGAAGTGGTTTAGGGGGCGATGGCTGATTTGTAATTTCATCTACTTAATATTTTAAAATTCACTGAAATTAAAACCTACCTACTACACAACATCGATTATTTAGTAATTTTAGTTCATATTTCTGCCCTGTTTGATTGTATAAATTTTAGTTTTTATACTATATTTATACTATATATATATATATATATATATATATATATATATATATATATATAATATATATATATATATATATATATATATATATATATATATATATATATATATATATATATATATATATATATAAAAAATATATATAGTTATTATATATTATAATTTTATTTGTTATATATAGTTATAGTTATTATATATATATATATATATATATATATAGAAGATATAGCATATATATATATATATTTATATATATTTATATATATATATATATATATATATATATATATATATATATATATATATATATATATATATATATATATATATATATATATATATATATATATATATATATATATATATATAAACTTGTTAAAAATCATTAGATTCATCCTTCACATTAGATTAGTTTTAAAATTAAAATTGATTATATTTGTTTAAAATTAAAATTGATTATGTTTGTTTTAAATTGAATAAAAGATATTCTTAATATTATAAAGTTGCGTTTTAATTGCTCTCACTGGTAAAAAAGTCTCGTTTAGAATGTAAGTTTAAACTCCAGACCAGACTAATATAGCACACTATAATTAAATTAATTAAAGTAATGAATGTCATTGTGGTTTTTAAGTTTTGGTAAAGTAAAAAAAAATTGGGGGGCGCTGAAAAATAATTGATTTTCAAAGTGGGCGGTAGACGAAATAGGTTTGAGAACCTCTGATTTATATATATATATATATATATATATATATATATATATATATATATATATATATATATATATATATATATATATATATATATATATATATATATATATATATTATGTCCCAAAGGTAAGTGTACTGATGTCGCATTTAATTATGTATTGGACTTGCCTGAAATTACAAGTTATCTCCTTCAAAGTAAAGTATGACCCTTGCTAGGTTACACAGCGGTTCCAATGTTTCTTCCATTGTTCATAGCAGTACCGGAAGTCATTTTCCAGAAGTGTGTTTAGTTCACGTGTTACAGTATTTTTTATGTTTTCCATCGTACCAAAATGATGGCCCTTCAACTTCATTTTAACTTAGGGAAGAGGTAGAAATCGCACGGAGCCAGATCTGGGCTGTATGGAGGATGTGCAACACCTTTTAGTTTTTTCTGTGAGAGGGTGGGATATATATATATATATATATATATATATATATATATATATATATATATATATATATATATATATATATATATATATATATATATATATAAATATATATATATATAAATATATATATATTATATATATATATATATATATATATATATACATATATGTTATTATATATCTATATATATATATATATATATATATATATATATATATATATATATATATATATATATATATATAAATATATATATATATATATATATATATATATATATATATATATATATATATATATATATATATATATATATATATATATATATATATATATATATATATATATATATTCTCTATATATATATATATATATATATATATATATATATATATATATATATATATATATATATATATATATAATATATATATATATATATATATATATATATATATATATATACGTATATATATATATATATATATATATATATATATATATATATATATATATATATATATATATATATATATATATATATATATATATAAATATATATATAATTATATATATATATATATATATATATATATATAGTATATATATATATATATATATATATATATATATATATATATATATATATATATATATATATATATATATATATATATATATATATATATAAATTCATAGAATATGAACTTACATCTAGTGTCATCTACTCAATGAATGAATTAGTTCTTAAAAATAGAATAGCATCTGCCAGGTCCTCCTTCATTTTTCCTCTTAGGACTGATTTTATAATGCTAAGAGCAGAAAAAGCCGTTCAACGCTAACTTGCTTTGAATGTAGATCAGTAACAGCAATTGCAGCTTCTTGTACAATGTCAGGATACTTATCGATGGTCTCTTCTAATTTAAGCTTCTAAGTTATATCAATTTTTTCAACTTCTTTCAGTGCAGCAGAGAAATTTTTTAAAGTTATGGAATATTGTGTACAAGGAGGAAAATCTTGACCTTTTCTTGAACCAGTCGAAGCTTTTAACTCTTCAATATCTAGAAGTTTTTCATACTAATCTTCTGAGCTTTCTGAAAAATGACTTGAGAAGGTAGTAATGGGGATAGTTGTAGTTTCATCACTTACAATATGTTCAGATGTATTCTTTTCTTCTTGAACTTCTTGCAACCTTTTAATACAAATGGTCACGTTGCAAAGTACAGATTATTGTTGTTGATCTTCATTTAAGCTTACCTTGTAGATATCAATATAAATAGCAGCTAGTATAGAATACCATTGTCAACGAGAGAAATTTCTTCGTACCTTGGAGTTTTTTTATTTCTTCAGCATCTTAAATAGATGGTATAAGGTTGGAAGGCTGAATTCATTAGAATATAATCCAAATTGAAACATAAGATGCAGGTTAAAAAAACTTCGAAGCTTGAAATTGCATTTGTGATGTGGATGTCGCAAGTGAGTGAACTTGTTTGAAGTGATTGAAGTCACTCACAGAGTCACAATTCATAACTTTGTCAGCTCAAAATTTTCTGATTCCAACTCTACTATCTTGAAAGCTACTCCAACTCCGAATCCGACTCCGACCTCTTGAAAATTACCGACTCCGACTCCGACTCCGACTCCACCCTCTTCAAAATTACCGACTCCGACTCCGACTCCGACTCCACCCTTTCAAAATACCGACTCCACTCCGACTCCGACTCCACCCTCTTCAAAACTACCGACTCCGCGACTCCGACTCCGACTCCGACTCCACAACCCTGCCCAAGAGGTCTGTCTCCAAATCTCTACCGATTCTTCTTGTTGTGTTCTCTTTCACTCTCGTCTTAATTCTATCCGCCTCTCTGTCCTCAACTCTGCTTTTCTTTATTCATTTTGTAGAGCATTTCATTTTCTTTTCTGCAGCTTCTTGAACCTCTTCGGTCCACCATGTTATTTGTTTTTTTTTCAGGTGTGTATACATACAGTTTTAATTTTTATAAGCTTTTCAAATAGTTCTAATAGAGTACTATGTAAAATCTGTAAGTCTTCATCCACACCAGTGCCCTCTACCACATTTCTTCTCTCTATCAGCCATCTCAAAGTTTTCTTACAAGTTTGATCTAAATTTTAACGTTTGTTTCTTTTATGACTCTTTAAGTAATTGAAGAGCTTTAAATATTGTCTTATATCCTCACTTTCTACAACCAGCCGATGGCATCTGAATCGCAATGATACAGATGGTATACACTTTACGATCCTCAAACAGTCTTGTTGTTCGTCAATACTAAATAAATTCATAAACTTGATATCTCTACCTTGCCTTGTTCCATCAGTCATCATCGTCCATTTATGGGGCTCTTATGATAGCAAAGTGTCTATCACACTGATATTGCTTTGTATTAATATTCTTAATACTATCACCTGAAGCATTCTTTTTCCTCCAATACTAAATGCTTCAATTGTATTTCCAATTCCTGCCGATCTCTGTCCAGTTTGACCATTTAAATCACCCATTATGACAACATTATGTTGTCGCACCCTGTCCTTAACCTTTGCAATTATGACAAAAGTTCTCCCTCTCCTCTGTCGTATATTCCTTTGTTGGGGACTTAAACCCTATAAAGCTTTTATGTTAAATTGTATCCGTTTTTATTGAGAACGCTAAATTTTTTTATCTGCATCTCACTACACTGTTATTACTTGTGCCAGATCCGGTGTAAGAATTCACCCATATAATGCTTACTGTCTTGTCCACCACTATAAATCAATTGATAGTGTCTTGGTGTAAATCTTTCACGTCACGTTGCCTCCCATCAG
This sequence comes from Trachelipus rathkii, assembly GCA_015478945.1. Taxonomy (NCBI): domain Eukaryota; kingdom Metazoa; phylum Arthropoda; class Malacostraca; order Isopoda; family Trachelipodidae; genus Trachelipus; species Trachelipus rathkii. Next base: position 63,580 of record JABUQX010069600.1, read on the forward strand.
TCTAGTCTCACAAACACCAAGCAGATCAGTTCTTCTCTCCATCATATACACCATCTCCTTTTCCTTTCCTATCATCGTTCCATCATTCAAGGTAGCGATTCGGAGATCTCTTTATGTGGTTTCAGAAGTACGTAGTCCAATTTTACAAAACAAGTTTCTTGAGCAAGTGAATGACGGTTAACGGCTTGCTGGGCCTGTCACAACCCTATTCAAGACTGCTAATTAGTGCCGTCCAGTGTTCAGTCCCCGATGATTACAGGAGAGTTACACTCCTCCCAACTGTAAAGACTGGTAGGGACAAGCCGCCTTACCTCTAGAGGGTTACAAGTAGGTGCAACTACGTGAACCACGGCGTTAACGGGAAGAAAATACAAGAATGTGGAGTGTTCTCAACCCCAGCAACTCAAAGATGTGCAGCCGTCTTACTGGGCCAATGATGCAGACTAGTAGAGCTATAATTTAGCAAATTTTGAAAAGAATTTCGTTTTAAATTTTCCGAAAAAACAAGGCAGCAAACTATTGTATCCTCCAAATAAATCTCGAATTTTTAATTATTACTTAAATAAATATATTTAAAATTTTAAATTCTGTTTTTATAATAATTTGATATTGAAAAACTGGTCATACACCAATCCATTTTTTTTATGTTTCTTTTCTTTTCAAATATCTTCAACAGTTTATGGAGAGTAGTTCTTGAGCTCTTCGTATTTTTCCTTCTTTATCTCTCTCGATCCTTCTATTTCTCTTCCAATCTTGCAGCTAGTAATCTAAATTTACCTTCACGATGTCTGACATATATATATATATATATATATATATATATATATATATATATATATATATATATATATATATATATATATATATATATATATATATATATATATATATATATATATATATATATATATATATATATATATATATATATACCACCCAAGGGTTCAATTATTTACTTATCTTTTGTAAACTTACAATTTTCTGGATCATATTTCTTCATTAGTGTTGAAAATAAGTTCCAAAAGACAAAAGCTGGCAAGAAGGGAGTAAAGGGTGATCACAAATTGCCAAATATAGCAGCAGTGCATTTGGAAAACAGATACGATCAAAATCACACAGGCGGGATCATTATCTATAAGAAAATTATAATGTAATAAGACTTTAAACAATGGATTCTCTGTTGAGAAATTAAAAGTTACATAAGGAAAAGGAAACACATCTATTTATGTAGTCTATCTATGTCAATATAGTTGACATTACCATTGGAGTACTATTATTTTTAAATGAAAAAAAAAATAAATAAATGGAACACTTTCCTTTAATATAAATTAATTTCCAACAGAGTGGGTATTGATTAAATGAATATCACATTGTGGAAACTTTCCTTAAAATATTACTTAATAAAAGGTTGTGTTCTTTTCCGTACTCAGACTTAAGGGTGAAAACCTTCCTAGAATAGATGATCTAAGGGAAAGCACCTTAAGTTTTCAACCCATACGTAATATAAGTACTGCCTGATCAGCAACTACAGAAATGTTGAGAAATGAAGCCAATAAAAGTTTTGATCGTGCAGGTGTGTAATGTATTGTGTGTGAAGGAAGAAAGGTGGAGCACACACCAGATACGACTGTTAGCACTCTATGAATAAGGTTGAAAATGCAATGGAAGAACTCTCGTATTTCATTAGAACCTCTTAGAATAATACTATTAAGGGAGTTTGTCCCACTTTATGCCGGAAAATAGAATATTATTAAATTATATTTAGATATCCTAATTGATGCTAATATGCTTGTTAAGGAGCTTAAGAAGGGAATGAGTATGTGTCAAGTATTACTAAGAGCCCTTGCAATGCAATAATAATAATAATAATAATAATAATAATAATAATTCCTAAATATTCTTAAGATTTCTTTTCCAATAATATTTCATTGTAAGATCACTCTACACTGTTCCTAAGCAGTTTCTACATATTAGGATTTCTTAGACCTCCAGATTTACATCACCCAAGCTATTTTTTATTCTTATTCCTATATGGAGCTCACTCGTTTGGATGTGTTATGTGTCACATATAAATGACTTAGATCCACACACAGACGCATACAACTCTTCTTGAAAAGATGGAATCTAAAATTTTGGTGTTTTCAACTCTCCGCTCTTCCAGTGAGTGACTCTCCCCAATCTTCTTCCCACAGATGATTTAAACCACCTTCTTTAAACTATCACTATTAATGATAGATATTGTCTCCTTAGCTGATCAATGACAAATTCTCATTTGAATAAGGCTATTGTCACTGATCTTCCCAAATTTACTTATCTCTTATTTATCTGTGATGCCAGATGAGCGCTGTGCTCTCACTCTATATACGCAAGAAATTTTACAACAATTCTTTTCTCTATTTTTCACGCTTTCTTTAACATATAATAATGCAAATTGAAGTAATTACCATGAAATACATCAAGATACAAATGGATAGTAATTATTTATATATTTAAAATAATATTATTGAACATTCAATCATTAATATGAATATATAAACTAAAGAGTAAAATATAGATTAATTCTCACATCCTGAAAGCAATAAAAACAAATACTAAAGTAACAAAAGAGATATGGATCTGAAATAACGGAAGTCAAGCACGGATGATGAGAGCTTTCCAGAAGATTCTAGCTGTCTCAAAACAAAGTTGGAGCCCATTAGCCATAAATGTGAAAGATTGCTATAATCCCACATTACCAAATAGTATAATGTATATTTTGAACGAATTTGTGAAGCCTGTACTAGCAAAAATAATCTAATTAAGAGAAACAACAATCTGTAGACTGGCATATAAAACTTCAAAGTTGATACTCTCCTTTATACAGTGGGGGTAGGTAGCTAAGGTAAAATTCGTATCAAAACAATTAAATAAATTTTAACTAAGTATCTAAAATCATTAAAAGATATAACCTATCAAACGATACAATATCAGAAGTCACCAAGGCAAATATATAAATATAATTATAGACATTCCTAAGTTACCAAATAATAATTATACATATCGTATTTATAATAACTATAGATCGATGAAAAAAATAAAGTGTATTAATAATTCACGAGTATAATATCGAACATTAATCTATTATGAGAACAGTAAACACTAAAAACTAAATAGTACTAAACTACCTATTACTATAAATAAATAATACAATGATAATCATTACAATCCTATTAACTGAAAACTAATACTAATACAAGCTAAATAACATAAACATCTAATTCTGTATAAACTATAAAAAAAATCTATTATCTATTCCTTGCGTTCTCTATTTATCATCAAGTGAATCTCACTTTAAATTAAAAATAAAAAATTAATAAGTAACTATAAAAATATCACTAAGATTACTAGATGCTTACACCTTCTTAATTAATCATAAAAAATTTAGATAAAAACAAAATACAAATAGTTAGAGCTTTGATCAATAGTTTAAAAAACATACACGTACCAAATTTTACTATTGTTATTAGAAGGAGAAAGAAATCAAAGTCAGCCAATTTATTAAAATTTTTATATAGTGAAATGCATATATATCAAGGATTAAATTAAATTATTTATTATATTAATTGATTATAATTACAATATATTATTATAATATTATTATTATTATTATTTTATTATTATTTATATGATTATAATTTTTTTATATTATGTCTATTAGTGTAAATATATATAATATTATCATTTATTTCCTTATTCATTACTACTAAATTATATTAAAATATATAGTAAATAATAATTATTTATAATTATAATTTATATCAAATATTACAATCAAATAAAATAATATTATAAAAAAATAAGTTTTAATTATATATGTTAAAAAAATAGAAATTAATTGTTATAATAATGGAATAACATTTATATAATCCTATATCTATAATATCATAAAAGTCATTATTCTTTGCATTCTGGAAAGAATCTAACCTAACAGCTAAAAACGAATAATAAGATTAAAATAACATTATAATAAATCCAACAAATAATAATAAATTCAAATTGTGCAAGAAATAACAAGAAACATAATAAAAAATATATAAAAAAATAAGTATATTATATATCAAAAAATATATTAAACCTAAAACATAATCAATAATACATAATAAAACAACACTAATAACAACATATATATATAATATAAAATATAATAGTAATAAAATAACATAAAATATAATAATATAATAATATAATATGAAAGTTATCAAAACATACTAAAAAAACCAAATAGTACAATTAAAAATATTAACTATAAACTATATAAAAAATAACAACAATAATATAATACAAAATAATAAAAATATCAAATATTCCATACAAACAAAAATATACTGGCAAAATATACATTGATACCTGAACACTAATAAATAAGAAAAAAAAATATAGTATATAATATACAATAAAAATAATACAATAATACATATACAAATACAAATATAAAAATAATATATTAATAATAATACATATAGTATGCAGACGACAGAAATTATAGTTACAAAATAAAATATAATATAATATAAAACAAATATAGATATATACTAATATATATATATAATAATAATTATATAATATAACTATATCTTGTATAATATATTCATAATATAATACAATATATATAAATATATTACATTACATATATATACTAATATATATATATATATATACTACATAATATATACATATATAATAAATATAATATAATATATCATTATTAATTATTATTATCATAAGTGTAATATGTAATATTATATGCGAAATTACAACACTAACTATATATATAATATATATATATACTATAATATAGATATACATCTATATATACATATATATATATATATATATATATAATATATCAAAATATAATATCATGGATAGCTGTGCACCATACCCAAGAGAAAAATATAACCTTATTCGAAATGCAGCAATAGAAAGTTTCCAATTATGTAAAGTCAATTATGTATTGACCCGAATCTGTGGACTACATATATATATATATAATATATAATATACTATATAATATCATATATAATATAAATAAACACAATATCAACACTAGCAAAATCGAATCAAAAGACATATATATATACTATATATAATACATATATATATATAATAATATATATAATAATATATTACCTATTATATATATATATATAAGATACTACAATAACATATATAAATAGATCAATAATCATATATAACTTAAAATATATATATTATACACAAATCATTTATATATGTGAATACTATCTATAGATAATATATAAATACATATTAATATAATACATATATATATATATAAATATAATAATATAATATACATCGATAATAATATATATATGATATATATATATAATATAATAATGACAATATATAGTAATAATATATAATATATATATACTACACTTATAAATATACATAGTATACTATACACTATATATAGTAATATATATTTAATATACATATAAAAATATTAAAACATATAAAATATATAAACATTAAAATAATATTATATCATATTTAAATAACCTAACATTTACTTTCAGTATTGTGAGACGTGTCACAACCAAACTTCCGTCCTTTTGGTCTGGCCCATACACGGCAGCCAGCTCCATTATAGCCCATATTCGTGGCGTCTCCCATACAAGAGCTAAAGCCCCATCCCCCTCAAGGTAAATCAAAGAACGTTATATTAGTCCCAATATATCGGGATTTCATTCATGGGAATATACTTGTAATCAATTCCAGAGTTCCAAACTTCCATGGCATATGATTGCCCGTGGAGCACGTGGAAATCCCATATTAACGTTATGAAACGGTCACATATTTATATTTTAAGACCATTTTTCCTCATGTCTCATCGCTCTGCAATCCATCTACAACTTCGGTATCTTCTCACCTGCCTGTACAAAATTACGAAATGGAAGGAATCTTTTCCCATGTTTAGCATCACCGCAATAACTGTTTCGTAAGTTTTTCTTCAGGAATCTAAATATTTAGGTTCCCCTGTGCATCATTATAGACAAAGATAAACAGTTCGAGGGTGAGTTCTTCAATGAACTCTTACGCTTGATCGGATTTCAATGACATTGAACCTTTGCCCATCAATTCAAATCAAATGAACTTGTCACGATCGTTTTCGTCTGGCTCAAACAGGTTTGATTGCCATGAAACAAAACCGGGTACTTTCCCTTCCTGTAATCCATCTCAGCCTGCATTGTATTCTTAATGACACTGGATATTCTCCTTTTCAAGCTGTAACTGACAAAGATTCTTTACGTCATAATGATCTCTTCACTTCAGCTCCTTCTAACAAACAGGATTCCGAAAATTTTATGAAAAATTCATCATACGTACGAAGGGGCTTAACTTTCGTCCTCTTTCTCTTTTGCATTCTTCTCGTGACTATTCTTTTTAATCCACAGAACTTGAAGATCTGTACCTATGTTTACCTCCTCGTCGATTGCATTAAGAGAACTTTAGAAGCATCTTTTACTAGTCCCTCCTTAGTTCTTGAGCTATTTGACCGGTGCTTTAAGTATCAGTTATCCAATGGCAGGTCGGACAGGATTTCTATTAAACATTTAAAGCATTTAAAACGTTTGAAACCGTCTTATATATCTGTAGGTACAGCAGTATCTGCTCTTTCTCCCTTTCAAATTTCAGTCCATTCTTCACCTGCTTAGTCTACATTTTCTGTTCCTGCTTCTTTGTCCGCAAATTCTGCATCTCGCCCTTCTCCTCATCCGCTTCTTTCACAGGTTAAGGTTCCTTCTGATGTTCCTGGGATAAAAAAGAACCCACGTCTGCTAGTGTCTTTGCCTCTTACTCCTCATATCTCATTCTCCTCCTCACCCACTTCCATCACAGGCTAAGATTCCATCTGATGTTCCTGGAATAAAAATGAGCACACGCCTGCGAGTGTTTCGGCCCCTTATTCCTCTTATCGTTATCTTTCGAAGCTCTGCTCTGGCCAGGGGTTTATGTATAGAACCTAACGATTATATAAGACACTGTAAATTTTAATAATGTTTTCATTTTCCAACTATATTGAAATACGAAAAAGTTTGTTTTGGCGAAAAGTCACAGTTCAGCTTTTATCACATGAGTGGAAGATGGTCTCATATCTGGTGTGACTTCATCTTTTACCTTGTGCCTGATTACAATTGTATTTATGGAGATTTCATTATTTCTTTTCTTTGCACATCTTTAATTTCACTGAAATTAATTTATTTATTGAGCTTTAATGTAACAGGGAAATACAATATAAATAAGGTCTTTTTTCTTTCTTTGTATTGGAGTACATAGAAATTTTTTTTCTCTCTCTCTCTCTCTCTCTCTCTCTCTCTCTCTCTCTCTCTTATATATATATAGTATACTATATATATATTAGTATATATAATTATATAGTATAATATTATATATATATATATATATATATATAATTCATATACTATATATATATGATATATATATAATATATATATATATATTATTTCTTTTTGAAAGAAGCTCGTAAGAGATTGAGTGTACTTAGGCTCCTTCGGAATTTCTCCACTACACCCCATTTGCATCTCTTCATAGGAGTTTCGTTCGCCCCTGTAAGAAATATGCCACCACACATGTGGGGTGGCTCAACTCACCCAACTCCCTTAAAAAAAGTTATTAACTCTCCTTCGCTCTCATAAACTCTCTCCGATTCACTTATTGTTCGTCGAATTTTCGCATCACTCTCTCTACACAATCGCTATTACATCTCTGACCCCCAGACTTTACAGCTATGCTTAATCTTGCATGTGCTTGACTGGTAAAGGCTGAAACACAATTCCTGATTTTCAAACTCCGTTTGTCAGAACACGTAGGTCTTTAATTTTGTCCTTGTTCTGGAATTTTCCCACCTGATTACCGCCTAAGTTTTGGTGTCAATAGGGGTACCCTAACAGTGGAAGCTTGCTGCCCCTTAGCCCAAGGTCAAATTGTGTCGTTTAAGGACCATCTCTTTTGGCTCGAGCGAGACCCGACAAACAGACCGACGGCTCCGATGCAGGGATTCGGTTTTTACGCGCGTGAGCGTACGCACACGCACACACACACCTACACACACACACACACACACACACCACACACATAATACTACTACTATATATATATACTATAATATCTAGATAATATATATATATATAATATATATTATATATATATATATAGTTATATATATTATATATATATATATATATATATATTATACATATATATATATATATTATATATGATATATAATAAAATATAATTATATATATATGATATATAAATATCTATATAATATTACTATATATATATACTATATATCATATATTATCACCTGATACAGTTGTGCGCCGCATGCGACAGCACCGTCCCAGGTGACTATCCTACTACAGGTTAGCTTATCGTATAGGGTTTAAAAATTGATGGTAGCTCCAGGTGGTTGACTAACCTATATAACGAGAGGTTACATCCCCGTGCGCAACCCGGAGGGGAGCGCCTTACCCCCCTTAATCGAAATGTTCTAGAAGGCTGAAATTGGTTGAAGGATCGAAGTTGGATTGTGAAAGAGTCTGTATCTGACATCAGAAAATGTTGGCAGTCCATCGCTTCTGCTCTGTGTCTATCCTGTCGTTAGTACAATTTGTACTATAATAATAATAAAACTTTGTATCTCTTATACTATGATCGAACCGCGAGATCTCGAATATGGGTTATAAGTCATATAGGGTGTCTGGGGACCCTCGGAGGGCGGTCCTCTCCGCTAAAAATGGTCGAAAATGCATAAGGCAATAAAGTGGAGAAAGGAGTCGGATTTCGGAGCTAGAGAAGAAAAGAGTCGCGAGAGATCGATTGCATGGCACTGTGCAGAGCAGTTCTGTGCCGATTATAAACATTTCGTATACAACATGTAGTGTCTTTATTATTACGTTATCGGGCGTCGTAATGATCTCAAATCATTAATGGTTTCAGAACCCTCAAGGAAAAAAAAGTAAAAATAAAATAAAAAAAATATATATAATAAATTTCTTATTCTTTTTACGTTTATAACTTACAAATTTACGTTATTTACATACCCTATATGAGCTAAATACTCAGATGATTCAGTAAATCAAACTGCCCTCACCACCCCTTCCGTGATCTATTCGATTTATCCATCTATTGATTCGTCATATTTTTTTTTACTTAAAAGTGTCCCGTTTAACATAACCTTAAAGCAGTCAACTCAGTTAAGACTATCATTAAATGCAAAACCCACCATTAGCCACCTTCCTGTCCATCCGTGATCATTTGATCTATGATCTATTGATCTATTGGGATAATCTATTGATCTATTATTCAAGTTCATTATTTTTACTAAAATTGTCCCATTGGTATTTTCTTTTTTTACCCTAAAGCGGTAAATCTGTAAATTCAGTAAATCAAACAACCATCAAATCACCTTCCTGTCCATCCTTGATCTATGGATCTATTGTATTTAAGTCATATTTTTTGACTAAAATTGTCATGCTTTACATACTCTAAAGCAGTCAATCAGTAAATCAATAAATCAAACCACCCAACCTTCCCTCCTATCCAACCATGATATTGATCTAGTGATTCTAATCATATTTTTATATAAACATAAACACAAAAACGTTTTTATTTATTTTTGTGTGTAGATGCTTTAACATTTTTTTTTACCAAGAATATTTATTGCTTTTCATGTTTATACTTAAAAATATTTGAGTTTTTACGTACCCTAAAGCCAAGGAAATCAATAATGATCAGTTAAAACCAAAACCACCATCTACCCTCCCCACTCTCCCATTATCTATTGATCTATTGTTCTATTGATCTATTGATTCATTCAAATATCGAGTATCATTTTGGATAAAACAGTAACATAAAAACAAGTGCTTTATATATCAATCTGATCAACGAATATATGTTAAGTAACAAAGTTTTCACATTACATAAAGCTAAACATAGCAATCATCCGATCCCAAGAATATAATTACATACACAAACCCTAACATACCTACCTACGCAATAAACTGATCTATAATTAACAAAGTCCCCATTTGACTGACAGATAAAGTAACTACATGCATACATAACGAAACCTATTGACCTTTGTCAGAGCATATCTTAACATGTCAATGATAATTTTACATGTATTTCACATTAATAAAGTAACATAGCATCATCCATCTCAAGAATTATATTGGATTCACAACAAAACCTCAACGATACCTACTGTACGAAAAACTTTTAACAATTAACAACGTTTTCCACACTTAACAACCATCAAAGCTAACTACACATTACACAACAAATACGTAACCAATTCACACTTTTTCATGCATTATCTCTAACATATCAATGTTAATTTCTACCATTAACATGTAATATTTAACAAAAGAGTATCATACTTTTCCTAATTATCATAACAATGCAGCGGTAAACCAGTTGAAGGTTTTTTACAGTTAACATATAAATTAAAAAAAAAAGTCTATTCACAAACCTGTACCTAACTCATCATAATTTCCCAACAAATAATATGCAAAACATAACAAAGTTTCTTATCCGAATTATAACATAAAATAGAAGGTTACGTCACCACCTGGAGCCCCACCAAATTTTAATCCGAATACTATAAGCTAACCGTAGAGTAGGAGAGCACCCAGGGGACTGTCTGTTGCGGTGCAAGGCACCATATACGGTATAATAAGTGTATTGTATATATAATATATATATTGATATGGAGATATCGATATATACTATACTATATATATATACTATATATTATATATATATATAGTTAGTAATATATATAATATTATATAATATAATATAATATAATACGTATATATAATATTATATTATATATATATAATATATATTATATCTATTATAAATATATATAATATATATATATATATATATATATATATATATATTATATATATAGTATTATAATGTTCATGTGTGTGTGTGTGATTGTAGTGTGTAGGTGTTATGTGTGGTGTACCTCACGCGCGTTAAACCCATAATCCCTGCTCGACCGTCGGTTCTGTTTGTCGGGTCCGCTCGAGTATCCAAAAGAGAAAAGTCTTAAACGATAAGATTGACCTTGGCTAAGGGGGCAGACGCCCACTTAGTCTACCTATCGACACTTCAAAAACTTGGCCTGGTAATCAGTTTAACTCGCAATAGACAATATATTCAAGTTCAAACCGATTACTTAACTCCTTAGAGAAAAAACGGTAGCTACAAGATGGACATCAATATACTTAATATATATATATATATATAGATAGTCATATATATATACTTTATATAATATTCATATATATATATATGATTATATAAATAATATATTATTATATATAATATATATATACATATAATAAATACTATATATTTATAATATATATATATATATATATATAATATATATATTTTTATTATATTATTATATAAGATATATACTCATATATATATATATATATATATATAGTATATATATTATATATATATATATATGATTATACTTATTAATAATATATATATATAATACGATATTATATAGTATATATATATATAATTATATAATATTATATATATATATAATATTATATATATATATTATATATATATATATAGTATATTATATATATATATACTATATATACGGCTTTATTTGTGCATTAAACCGCACACATTATTTGTTTAATCACTGACCTTAGAATGAGAATTGAACTCTTACTCTTTAAGATGTAAACCATAGTGTTACCTCTTGACCACGATGAGTTTCCTTTTAAGCTCATCGTGGTCAGAGAGTTAACACTATGGTTACCAATCTTAAGGTAAGGCGACTCAATTCCACTTAGGGGTCATTTATTATAATATATCTATATATATATTATTAGATATACGTATATTATATATTATATATATATATAGATATATATAGTAGTATAGTATATATTTAACGTATATATATATATATATATATATAGTATTAATATTATAGTATATATATATATAATATTAGTATATATATTATTAATTTATATAATATAATAATATATATAGATAATATATCATATATATATATATATATAATAATTATATATTATATAGGCACTTTCCCTTTAAGATGTTACAAAAAATAACAATTTTCGAAATAAGTCGCTGGAACTCTAATCGTCTAGCCAGCACTGTGAGTGTAACTTAAACTCCAAGAAGAATGAGAAAAGTACTGCCACATGTTGCTATTCTTTATCATGTTAATAGTTTATATGTTAATTTTGTTTTAATTTTTTTTCTTTATTTATTTTAATTAAAGGGGCGCTCGAGCCGACGTGGGACAGAGGGGGACAAGTCCCCCCCGTCGTACCCCCGCTGAGGCGATGAGACCCTGACTCATTTGACATCTTGGCATAGTAATCTTGATAGTCCTTTAGTTTTAAAAAAAAAAACAAAAAACTTTAATTGCAACCTTGTCGGCTCTATAATGCCTTTGAAATAATCGAAAAAAAATCGATTACATCGCGCGTTCGCATATATATCGGTTACATCCTTTTAAAGGACAATTATATACTATATATTATATTATATATATATATAGATATATATTATATATATATCATAATAGTAATTATATATATATAGTAATTATATATATATATATATATATAATATAGATATAAATATATATTATATATAATATATACTATAGTTCTGATACCGTCTGGATTAAGAGGTGTATCTCTAAACAGAGATCTGTGGGTAGTCAGATACCGGAAAAACACGCTGCGAATCCTTAGCTAAGTGAGAAAACAAAATTTATGAAATAAAGTTCTCTACAAAAGATTAAATACTGAAGTTTGAATTTTTTTTTTCAAAAATGAGAAAAATTAATTATATATTTTATGATTTTAAAAAATGCCACTTGAAAATAAGATATAATAATGCTGAATTTTGTTGGAATCAAATATTATGTGACTGTGGAACATTTAAGTTCCCATTATACAGTGCGCTTATTGGACTCTTAGATTGTATTGAGGTTTTTTGCCTTTATTTTACTTGAAGAAGAATATTCAAGGATCTAAAGGATCAAAGTGCAACTTAGTAAAGTAACTGAGGTGATTCTAATATATAATTTAAATACAAGTGTTACTACAAATCATCATCAGGAAAGAAATTTACTGAGGCTTTCTACTTTGTATTTACGTGAAAAAGATCTCCTCAAGGCTTTAGAGTACAACTTATTATAATATTCAAATAAAATTAAAATACTCAGTGTTGCGAATCAACATCAGGATAGAATAAAATATCAAGCAAGAAAAAAAAGGGGGGGAAAAAAAAAAATTTAAAGTATATAAAAAATATAAAAAGCGGCCCCGAAAGCGTATCTGCAAGAGTATCTTCAAGACAGAAAGAGTTGACATCAATGATCCTTCTGATTTTTCCTATAGGAATAGATTCGAAAGCTGAGAAGAAGAGGAGTGTCTTCAATAGTAGGAAGAATATACAAAAGTATTAATTTCGTAAACAACATAAGTGTTATTTTAAGTTTTATCTATATTTGAAATTTGCTTAGAATTAGAATTTAGGATTTTTTAGGTGTGGTTGGTTTTGAGCGGGGTTTGGTAGCTTTGATTATTGCGGGAAGTGCCACTCAGGTTGTGGAGATCCGGTATACACGTTGCAGCCGTAATCATAGTGTGGAGAATAGTGGAAAGTAGTAGTGAGGAATAAGAGGGTCAGGATAGAAAGGGAGCTAAGGGGGATAACAGCAGCTAGGATGGGTAAAGATTGATTCAGGGTTGGGTTTGTCATGAATGTGGAGAGGATTAAATGAGGATTTGAAGAACAAGAGTGGGCCCCTTAATGTTCGAAGAAAAAACGTCTTGAGATCTGCAGGTGGACAGAACCCAAAGTGAAAGCGATAGAAGGAGATTGACTTTGGGAAATTTAGTGGTATTGATTTCGGGGTGTGAACACCTGAGAGTGAGGGCGAGGAAGGGGTTAGGAAATATTATAGAGAAAAGATTTGTGGAGTAAGTAAAAAATGTGCTAAATAGGTGAGTTCAGAATTCAATGGGTAAATAAATTGGGGGAAAGTGTGGTTTTTGTATGCGCGTATGCACCAGTAAATGGATCGAGGGAGGGGAGAGAAAAAGATTTTGGTGAGTGAGATGAATGAGTGTTGGGAAAGTTTGGGGGTAAATGATAAAATTTGTTTATTAGGAATATTGATATGCAGAGTGGGAAGAGAGGAGATCATGGAAGAATCTATACGTCCATTGGTGAGGGAAAGCAAATGATAATGGAGAACAGTCTGTTAGAATGTTGTTTGATAGAAGATGATATGGGGAATACTTGGTTCACAGAAAAGTGGAAAATCATAATTATATACATGGAACGAGTGAGAAACGGCGGGAGGCACGATATTGGATTATGTGGATTGTAATAAATAGTAGAAAGGGATAGTGGCAAGATTCAACAGATGTTAAATGTATTCAGAGGCAGTAGACGGTTATCTATCACTTATTTGTGGTTGCTTAGATTAAGGTAGGCGGGAGAAGGTACGGTCAGGAAATGAGAAAATAAGGAGAATAGAATCATAACCAGGTGGAAAAATTAGATACGGCAAGTGACTAGAGGGATTTATGAGGGATCGTGAAGATAATGGAGCAGTACGTGATAGGGACGGAATTAGGAAGTGGAGAGAGTGCGATGAAATTATAAGAGTACCATTTGTGAAGATGCTCAGAGGAATATGTGTATAAAAAGGTGGCGAGGCAGAGTTACAAGAAAGCACAGTTAATGGTCGGATGAAGAGAGTGAAAAGTCTGGTGAAAAAGAACAAAAGAGTTATGTGAAAATGGTTTGGAATACGGAGAAGGGAAACTAGTCGGAGAATATAGAAGGATTTTAGAGTGAGCACAATAGAGGGCCGGTGTAGAGGCGAAAGAGAAAGCAAATAATGAATGGTGTAGAAAAGGGACAGAAAATTTTGAAACACGGGGAGCAAGATTATTCTGGAAAAGAAGATAAATTAAAAAAGGAAAGAAGATGAGGTTAGGGAGGGTGAAGGAGAGAAGAATGGATTAGGAGCTTGGAGGATAACGGTGAGGAAAAGATGGGGGGAATATTTAGTAGTATTATTGAGAGATGAATGGTGGAGAGATAGTATGAATTACAAGAGGTGAGGGTGGCGGGGGAAGTGGGGCAGGCAAGGGGACTTGGAAAATTACTAAATGGAATGAAATTATTAGGCCGTTAACTAAAGGAAAAAAAGAAAAATCCACAGGTTAGATGCTTGTGAGTATGCGAAATGTTACAAGATGGAGCCAGAGGGTGAGGAATGTGCTGCTATAGGTTTATAAATTATGTCGGAGGAGGGTAGAGGTTCCACAGGATTGGGAGGATGGTTGTTGGTTCCCGTATAAGAAAGGGATGGATTGCAGTGTGAATTTTATAGAGTATTTGTCGTTTGAGCTGTCAGTAGGCAAAGTTATGGAGAGATACATATGAGAGGTGAGAAGATTTAAACGAGACGAGATGGTGGGAAGAAAGGAGGATTTAGGTGGAATGGGAATGCTGGAGCGCCCTATTCACCAGCAACCATCCTAGTTGAGAAAGGTATAAAAGGAAACTTGCTGCATTGGTGTTTCTTGATCTGAGAAAGCCGATATGAATAAAGTAAGAGGGGAATACTGTAAAGGTCTGGAGGAATTTGATAGGGGGGTAATTAGGTTTAAAGTATTAGCCTCTTATACGGAAATGCAGGAAGTGTTGAGAAGTATTAGGGGGATAGCTGGAAGTTTGGGGGATAAAGAGAGTGGTTAAGATGGGAGTGGTAATGTCACCGTGCTTGTTCAATTTATTTATGGAGAGGGTTGTCTGCAGATGAATGATGAGGGAGGGAAGAGGGGTGGAATTGATGGATAGGGATGATGGAAATGAACATCGATTACCTATTTGCCGGATGATACGCCCTTACTGCACATATAATAAGTCAGAAGGCTGTAGGTATTTGGGACAGGAGTTTGACGAGGGTGTGTGTGACAAAAGTCTTAGGGTAAACCAGAAAGAGTAAAAGTCGTTATTTTGAGCGAGGATGAAACAGATGCAGGGGATGGGGTAGAGAGTTATAGTAGAGGCTGTACGTTTTTAGAAGAAGTAAAGCGTTTTCCAATATTTAGGATGCAGATTTGCGGTAAGGAAAGAGGATGAAGGAAGAGATTAGATCACACAGAGTAGCGAGAGATGAATGTAGAGCATTGAGTGTCTGTAGGAATTATGAAAAAGTGTGGGATATATCACAATAACTTAAGATAAGTATGTTTGAAAAAATATGTGTTCCAGCGTAATATGGGTGTGAATCCATGGCTGAGTGCGTAGGTCCAGAAGAGAGAAGGCTGACATGTTTGAGGATGAAAGGGTGGAGCGGTTTATGTGGTTAGCCTAAAAGACGAGAGGATTAGGAATGAGGTTAATAAAAGAGAATGTGATTGGAGAAAAATGACTAGGCAGAGCGATAGGAAGTAAATGGTATTGGAACATCTGAAGAATGGAGGAACAAGGGTGGTTAGGAGAGTTTGGGAGCCGGAGGGGATAGGAGAAAGAGGAAGGGGAGACCGAAGAGAGAGTGGGAATGGATGGAACTAAAGGATAATGCTGGAAGTAGAGAGGGCGATGAGGGGAGATGGTGTGGCGAAGAGACATAAATCGAATGGAGGAGGGGGTGGGCAGCGAGCATGAAGGAAAAATATGAATAGGAAGTGCACGTACCACTACCCGCCTTAACGGGAATAAGTGCTAATGTTATAATATAATTAAATATATATAGTATCATATTATATATATATTATATACTATATATATATATAATATATATATATATATATATATTTATCTATATATAATATATATATATATTCTAATATATAATAATATATTATATTACAAACTTATATATAATGAATATGGTATATATTCAGTTTTTAATGAGTAGGTAGAAACCCTGGTGAAACCAGAGGAAATAAATAAGAGATGGACGGAATATTTTGATTAGCTGCTAAATGAAGGAGAGGAGGATAGAGGAGAGATTTGGAGAGAGTGGTGTTGGCAGAGGAAATATGAAAGAGGATCGCGGAGATGAAATTATAGAGAAGAACTAGAAAAATCCAATAACAGAAAATGGAAAAATGATCAAAGACCCTTAGTTAAGGAATAGCAGTTGTGTTGATTAAGGAAGGCGGAGAGGTGATGAGAGAGAAGTTTTTGGAGCTACTAAATGAGTTTGGAGAAGAAAAGAGAAGCTTATGTGTTTATATTGCTTTCCAATATATAAAACAGATAAGGAGACTCCGGGGAGTGCAAAAATTAAGGGGATCTCCTGAGTAGATCCACTATGGCCAAAAATATATAGAAAGAGTGTTAGAGAAAAGTTGGCATTCATATTTTCTGTACCACAACTTTTAACTGGATGTTATAACGGTTCTCTCCATATCCCATTTACAGTGCCCATGGTGTGGAGAGAGCCCAATGATCATTCTTCCCACTTTTATTTTAAATTACGAATACAAAGGGATTACAAGTATGTCTAAATACAGTTTGTAGTATTCCAACTAACCTTCAGTGATCAGAACTATTCCTCTCAGTGAAGATCTTCCAACAACACCTCACTCAGTATCAATCGATATATTTGCAAATTCAAGCTGTGAAGAGGATCAAAATGACAATCACGATGATGGAAATGATACAAGTTTCGACAGAACAGGAACAAACTTTGGGATCGAGACTAAAAGGGGGAACCTTCTTAATCGCGGAACTAGGGTACGCTATTTTCGAAATTGTCAAGATGATTTCGAGGATTTTCTCTTTCAAGAAAAAGATATATAGTGTACTGTAATGATATTTCATCAGTGATGGAGACCCTAGGTCCTAGGACATGCTCATAAAGCAGAGGAATGGCGTTTGTTTATGGATTCGTCAAAAGTTAACCTAAAAGATGTCCTTTTTGCACAATGAAAACAAAGTTCCATCAGTTCCACTAGCACATGTAGTTAATATGAAAGAACCCTCTGAAAATATAAGATTCTAGGCAAGATAGAGTATGGAAATTACATCAGGAACATATGTGGAGACCTTAAGGTGATCGCTATGCTGCTCGGTTTACACTGTCTGAATATGAATTTTTTTTTATTATTATTATATTATGCGATTCTGATAACAGGGATCATAAAAGTCATTTCAAGACGAAGATTTTGCCTTCACGTATATCTCCTACACTCGGTGAAATTTTTTTTATGTGCTTCTTTAGTTGATCCCAAAAACAATCAATCTTCCACCTCTTTTAAAATATCTTCAAGTAGATGATAAGACATGATAGAAGAAACATATACACTATGTAAAAGAATCAAATTTTGTTTATCTTATCTCGATCGTTTAATATAGCAGTAGTTAGTAGTTATAGTAGTTTGAGAAGTAGTAGTAGTAGTAATAATAGTTAATGTACAATTTTTACCGCGTTATTGCTTTAAATCTAGCAAAATGTTGTTTCTCAGGCTTTTGTAATATCCCCAACTCTCTCTCTCTCTCTCTTTATTTTATCACATATCTGTCATCTCATATTTAAAAACTCTTAAAATTTATTGCTGTGCTGTATTGACGGTCAACACTATTACTTCCATTATATTTTGAAAGGTAGTTAATTACTCCACCTAAATATCCAATTCTATCGAGGAATCACCTTCAAATCAGCTTTCTGCTTGTGATCTATCGATATTTCTTAATTTTGGCATGTAGGAAACATCGGTTGTCTTTTTCTTTCAATGCATCAAATACTTTTTGTTACATTTATTCATTTTAACTCGAAATATATCTTTCACTCAATCTTAATAATGATTTTTTTGAAAAGACCCACTAAAACATTTTTTTTTTTTCAAATGTTCCTTTGTACTTTCTTTCTTCGTGATTTTTTCCTTTCAAGGTGTCCACATTTCTTTTTCTTCTAATAGCAACCCATAAGGGTTTAAGTGCTCTAAATTATGTTTTCTGAATTTCTTCAGCCATCACTTTCTGTGCATAAGAACATTGTTCGTACCTTGTAATGAAGTGGGGTAATGTTATTGCATCATTCTACGGTGGCTCCTGCTTATACCACAGACCTTCTTGCGGAGGGTGGAGTTCCACGGCTTGCAAGATTTCCACTGATATTGTTGACTCTCTTCTCTCTTCTCTCATCTCTCTCATCTCTCTCTTCTCTCTTCCTCTCTCTCTCTTCTCTTCTCTCTCCTCTCTCTTCTCTCTCTTCTCTCTCTTCTTCTTCTCTCTCCATGTCGAGTTCTTGCAGCAGACCATTGTTTCTTACGACCTTTTCTAATCGCTATCTTCCTCCTTTGAGGAGGTCTTCTGCGACTTGTTTATCCTACAATCGATCTTTCAATCCCTCTTTCCCCAACTTTGATTCCTATGCTCCATTCTTTATAATGTTATGTACTAGCCAAATCTGGAACTTTTTCTATTCACATCCTATAACATAAACGGTTTTAAAACTACCAACTATATATATAGTAGTATTGTTACGTTTTGACCGAGAGAGGAATGACTGGCGATAATTAAAAAAAAAAAAAAATAAAATTAATAATATATTTAAAATAAATTAAAATTTAAAAAAATAAAAATATTAAAATTTTAATAAAAAATAATTGAAAAAAAAAAATTTAAAAATTTTTTTTTTTTTAATGTTTTATTTTTTTTTTAATTTTAATTTTATAAAATTTTTTTTTTTTTTTTTTTTTTTTGCGACTCCCGAAAGTCAGTCCTCAGTTTATGTAAAAGATAATCTGCTTTATCTTATTCAATTGTATATTATATATATTGATATTATATTATTTATATATATATATATATTTAATATATTATATATATTTTTATTATATAATATATTAGTATATATATTATATATATATTATATTTATAGATATTATAATTATTTAATTTTTATAAATTATTTTTTATTTAGAGTATTAAAAAATATAATCATATATAATATTTGTATATTTTATACACTTTGAAATTATATTTATATATATTATATATAAAATGAATTTATATATATATATATATATATTATATATATATATATATATATAATTATATATATATTATATATATTAATATATATATATATATATATATAATATATTTATATCATTATATTATAATATGTTATATATTATTATTTTATATTAATAGTATATATATATATATATATTATATATATATATATATAATATATATATAATATAATTATATATAATATATATTTATATATATATATATAATATATATATATATATATATATATATATATTATAATAATATATATATTATATATATTATTATATATTATATATATATTATATTATATATATATTAATATATTTATATATATATTTATATATTATTATAATATATATTTAAGTATTATATATATATATTTTTATATATTATATATTATATATATATATTAATATATATATATATATATTATATATATATATATATTATATTAATATATTATATATATATATTTATTATATTATATATATATATATATATTATATATAATATATATATATATTATATATACAAGACGATGAATCCTATGAAAATGGTCATGGTAGGTGGCTGTAGGTTTATAATATATATATATATATATTATTATATTTTATTATATATATAATATATAATAATATTATATAATATATATATATATATTATATTATATATATATTTATTATATATTATATAATATATATAATATATATTATATATTTTATATATATATATATATATATAAGACATCTAGAAAATATAATTTTTACTAATTTATGTGTAAGTGTATGCATAAATTTACATTCTTTTTTTTTTTTTAATATCGTAAATATCTAATTACAAATACGTCAGATTAATCGAATATTACTCTGCGATCCACCAGTAATTAGATCATTATCAAACTGCTGGTCATGCCTGGTAAAGACTATGGTATCACAGATTAGTACACAATGATGGTACACAATTTCAATCAATGTAGTAAAGATGTACCTTTTATTTTGTTCCAATGACTTAAACGGATCAGTTTAGCTACCTACAAATAAAATTGTATTGTAGATGTGTCAAATTTAGAAACAAATAACGAAAAAGTCTATTGCCCTGCTTATCTAGGATTTGTCTCTCTCTCTTCTCCTTCTCTCTTCTTCATCTCTCTCTCCTACTCTCTCTTCTCTCTCTTCTCTCTCTCGCCTCTCTCTCTTCTCTCTTTAGTATATATATATATAATATATATTCATATATAATATATATATATAATATATATATATATATATATATATATATATATATTATATATATATATATATATATAATATATATATATATATTATATAATATATATCAACAATGGGTATTTATTTTTGCATATATTTCACTATGTTATTTCTCACACACAAAGAATATTATTCGAAGAACTAAGCGTGATTTCGCTAAAAGGAAATGCACTGATTTCCTTGGTTCTCCTAATTTTAAAAATCTATATCCTCACGACAAAAGAAATTCTAGCAACTTCTGTAAAATTTGAACCTTATATTTTATATGAGAAAAACTTCCCAAGTTTCTATGCGATAATGAAGGGCAATTATTTCAGTAACTTCATAGGATTTTGAATTTCTTTATTTTTTAGTATTTTGCTATATTTGTCTTATTTTTATGAAATTAAAAGGATTGGCTTTATTTTTTAAGGGCGCTAAAGTAGAGCCCAATTTTATTTATATTGAATACTAATTTCAAATTGACTTATGTCTCAATTTGCAAGTTGAAAAAGGAATTTCCTTTGTTATTTTCTTATTGATTTTACTAATTTTTTTATGTACTAAATTGTTAAAAAAAATCAGATCACTTTACTTTGCAAAAATTTCATATTTCTAATCAACTTGTCAATGCCTGACATTTTTAATTTGGAGGGGCCTGCAGCCAATAGCCCTAAAGACGAGCCGCCACGTATATATACTAATATTGTGGTTTTGTTTTCAATAAAGGGGTAAAGAAGAAATATCAAACGCCTTGAAATTGAAAGTTTTTAACAATATAATTCTTTTTGCCCCCTTCTATTCGAGCCGTTTAAAACTCTTCTTTCCAGAAGCCCTTGCGCACAGCCAGTTGAATGGGAAGTCCACATATTATTACAAATTGTTCCATTTCTAATGAAACTTATAAAAGATGTCTGAAAACATAGCGTTTTTATAGAAGGGGTTTCCTCCCACTCTAGAATTTTATATTTCTGTTTCCACTATTTTGAATTTTAATTGACTCAAATTGGGAAAAATTAAATAATTAAAATCAATAATTAAACTTTACATAGAACGTTTTCCAGTAAATTTACCTTGTTTAATTTATTTAAAATGAAATTGCATAATAAAAGATGCATTAGAAACTGTAATATGATATAATAAAAAATAATGAATGGCTGCTTAGTGGCACTTTTATATTTTCACTTACAATTAATTAGATTTAAAAAATATTTTTATAGGAAAGTTTAAAAAAAAAATTAAAATACATTAATAATCCAACTTCTTCATAACTGCTAAAATAATTCCCCTTTGAACTATCGAACATACTGTAATGTAATATAATTTTTTATTCATACATTCGTTCATATAATATATAGTGGAATATAATATATTATATATATAAATATATATATATATATATTATATAATTTATATATATATTATATATATTGATATATATAATATATATATTTATATATATATATATAATATATATATATATATATTTATATATATATATATATATAATTGTGTGTGTAGTGTGAAAACAGTTTTCTTGAAAATTAAACTGTTTCAATAAAATCCTCTTTAATGATTTATTTAGATTCCATTTTATTATTTTTTACCTTCGAAAATAAACGCTCAGCATTCAATTTGAGCGAGTTGCACATGAGTAATTAACATCTTGAAACTTTTTTTATAATAAGGGATTATCTTCATAACTGTTAACATTGATTTCCTTATGGAATTCTATTTTGTATTTTTCCATTGGAATTTGGAGTCAACGTCTTTTAATGGCGGATTGTCTTTTTTCATCATTTTTTTTTTTGCTCGTTCCGATTGGTCCCATTGTCTACCATTATTGTGTCTTCATCTGACAAGATACCACATGAAGGAATTCCTGAAACTAATGAACTATCTGACTCCTACCCAGATTCACGTTCGATAATGATATTTATTTTAAGTCCTAAGTAGCAAAGAACATTCCTAGCTTTTAATATCAGATCTTTAGTTCTGAGGAAGATTCTTCAGATCAACAATAGACCAACAAAAATATTCAGCTTTCAGTTAACATTCTTTCCTTTTTCCACAGATTTTTGTCATTCGCTAAATTCTCTCCTTTACCTTCTAATATATTAATTAGATACTTCCATTCTCTATTAAAATTTTCAAACAGTCTAGTCTTCTGTTTGAGTTTCTTTGTTGTGAGGTAAGGATATTTTAATAATTCTCCGAGGGTTTCACTTTTCTCCAGTTGACTGGTGGAGTAGGAAAACTTCAGATGTACCTCACCTTTCCACCATGATGCTTTAAAGCTTTCATTAATTTTGGGGCAAGTGCTACTTTTACTATTTGTCTCGCCTTGTTCATAAGATTTGCTGCAAGAGTATCGTGAAGTGTGAACTCCACGCCTCATGCGTGCAGTTCATATTAACATCACTGGAACTATAATATTTTCATACTTTTATCATGTTCTATTGAAAATCAACTATACTACTATCTCTTCGTTTTGAGATTCAATAAAATCTGTTAATCACATCTGACCAGATCCCAATATTATATTGTCCTTTATTTTAAATTTTTTCAAACGTACTGTCATGTTTGATGTATTATCCTTTCAACTATGATAACTATTATTCCTCTTATTGATTTTGAATTATTTGAAAACGGTTCACAAGAAGTTGCTTGATAAATTCACTGAAATGTTTCAATTTGGCATCTTTACTAGCTAAATTGTTTTATAATATGTTTTTATCTTCGGTCCACATACCCAATATATTAATTGCAAAATAATTTTCATTTGCCCATGTGAAAGCATCCAATTTTAAATGCACAAAAGGGTCTTTTTAATCATTATTTAACCTTACATTTTTAGTTATACGTGCGCGTTTTCTAGAACCATTTTACCAATGTTTTTCCTGTCAAAGCAAGACTTCAAGTTTAAAAGCTGTTGTTATAAATATTGATGTTATAAAATTTTGAATAAATGTTTGAAAAGAAAGTTCTTACCTTTACCATTTCACAATAATGCTTACAATAACCTATTTTATAATACCTAGGGAAGCTTCTCTACATATTAAAGCACAGGCCATATACAATCTTGGAAGGCTCTCATGATCTCTCTTTCAAACTATTTATAAGAGTTTCATTACTGAATTTTCAAGTTAATTAGTCAAAATAGTAGGAATTATAGTATATTTGTATTAATATATAATTTAATAATATAATCACAAGTTAAGACACAAATTTTAAACTATGACTTAAACTTTAGAAAACTTTTTCAACAATACATAACGCTTAAATGCTTGCCGAAAAAGAACAACTTTGTGCCTATCTACGTTGGTTGGTTCGTTTCGTTTCGTCTGCACATGACATATCAATTTTATATTCTTCTTTTTTTCAATATATGGTTATGTGGAATTTTTATCTATCTTCATTTTTAATAATGTAATTTTTAATCATATAATAATTATTTTAACCAATGTTTTATTTAGTATTTTTTTATTCAATAATTGGGGAATTTTAATTACAGTTTTATCATACTCCCCTCAAAAAATTGCAGATGTATATTTACAATTGTTTATATAATCATCAATGATTATCTTACTCATTGAGCACATTTTTGTGCAGCTTTTCTCTTAGGACGGTTTGATGCAATCTCAGAAATTATCTGGTATATTTACACTTGCTTTGTTTTGAGTTATGTCGGGTTGTTGATTGGTGTCAGAAGGTGTTAATTTGGTATGTGTTATTGACAGTTCCAATGGGTAGAGATTACAGATAGCATGATATGCTATTTGACCATGACTCTGTTTTATCTTTACTGTCATGCCCCATCACCAATTCAAGTACTCTACCTGTCATCCAAAATGGTCTAGATCTAATATTAGATTTGATCAGGACTATATCATTTAGTTTAATTCTATCTTCCCAAAGTTGTTTCATGCAGCTTTTGACCAAATTCTCTCAAGCTAAGCAAATACTTTCTTCATACCATAGTTGTTAAAATTGGTTGTACATTGATTCTTGAGTATCTAAAGTTTTTTCTAGAGTGTCTTGGTCAGTTTCCTTCCATATATCTCCTTCCTCACTTCTCAATATTAGTGATGAGTTACAATTTAATCTTAGAAATGAATTAGGTGTTATAATATCAATATCGAAAAACATTTCCATTCGGTGCCTTTTAGGACAAAACGTCTGGTGAATAGTGTGTCAATAATTTGTCAACCGTGTATCATTTGACATATCTCCCAATCTACCTTGGTACAATGCAGTTTTTCAGAGTTTTTATTTGTCTCTCCCAAAAACTAGCAAACCATGCAGCGGCGTATACTGGCACCTTTACATGTCTTATGTTGTTTAATTGAAGTTTCCCTTTACAAACTCATCAGACTCTTAAGGCCTTTTTGCAAAATACTGCACCCTTTTCGAAGTACCAGCATTATCAGAGTAATGTAAGTCTGGGTATGTTATTAAGATTTCAGATGCGTTGGAAATGCTTAAAGAAAAGTTAGGTAATCTCATATCTGGCAAAAGTTCTATTGTGTATTATGCTTGGTATATTTCAGGATGGAAAATTAAATACAAACATTTTGTTGAGTTTGTTGTTAATGGTGGTTTTTACAAACAGATGACCAGTATAGTCAATGCCTACAAATTTAAATTGAGTGATTAGCTGCATGTGATGTTTAGGGACATCAGTGTATTTTGGATATTTAAATGCTCTGACATTTATTTTCTTGCATATCATGCAGTTGTGTAAATCTTTTTAGACTGCTATTTTTCGGTTCTTTGTGATCCAATACTCTTGATTCTAATTGTGTGTTATTGTGAACCAAGACCAAGGTGTGTACTTTTTTAGTGAGTTTAAAAAATTTAATAATTGTCGTAAAGTAATGGAAATCGAGATAATACAATAGGTTTATGTACATCATAATTAAAATATGTACATTTTGATATGCGACCCTTAGATCTTAATAACACCTTCCTTGTCCTAGAATAAATTTAGGTTATCTACCAATATTGGAATTTTGTCTTTATCATTATTTAATAAATATTCAATTTCTTTAGTAAAACAATAAATTTGAACCTTCTTGACCCAATACATTAATGATTTTTTATAAGGATCACCTTCGTTATTTTACATATAAAGGTGAACAAATTCTTAGTGATATTCATCATTTTATCAAAAGAATATTTGTTAATGTCAATAATTTCATTATTGTTCTTGTTGTCAAAAGTACTCAGAGTAGAAAAATTCATTAACTCAGGAGATACATATAATAGTGGAAATTTAGGCCAGTTTTGTAGACTTTTGTTTAACCAAGATGGCCCATTTAACCATAAATTTAAATTTTCTAAAAATTTATTATAAGTAATCCCTCTAATTAAGAGATCTGCTAGGTTTTCTGTTGTATGCACATAACGGAATCATTATAATTAATCTTAATATTTATTCTTTATACTGTTGATGTTTAATTGGAGTATATTTTACTCTGTTATTAACGTATTTACTCTTAACCTTGGTTTCACCAGACAGCACAAAATTAATTAACAACCTGTAGAATCTTTAACTTATATTAATATAATTCAACTACAAAACTTGTTATATATAAGATTCTAAAATTGTGAACAAGCATTTAAGCGTCAAGATTACTGCTAATAATTCTAGTGTGGGAATGCTGTTAGCTTTTTTGGGATTGATAGGAGCTACTTTAGACTAGCAAATATAAGTTGGTTGGAATGATCACTTGAACTGTAAGCTACAAAGCCATAGCATTAGAACTTTGAGCTACTGTCACAAAAGATGTTTAATCCATATGTATGCTCTTCATTTATTACCTGCCTAGGAAAAGCTATTTCTGGTAAAGATTGAAGATCCTGTTTAACTTTATTTCATTCACCGATCAGCTCTTCAGACAACTTATCATTCATTCATATTTTGTTTAACTAAACATTTATTCTTAATAATTTACCTCTTAATTAAAGACTGGTAAAACAACTACTATAGGATAAAATTACTTTAGACGTCTCAAAAATGTATTGACGTTAGTTTTGGCATGAATCACTCGAATGTGACGGAACTGAAAACAAACATAGAATCATTTGGTTATTTGTATTATAAACCTAATACTCTTCCCCAGAATCACATAACCATGCTCCACCAATACTCATATCTTGCAAAACCTTTTTCAGTTTGTCATTATTAGTATTCCAGGATCTAAGTATAAACCCTTCTGATTGCATTCTGGGTTATGTTAAATGATAGAGATTTATGAGCTCATCACATTTATTACCTGTGTAAATTAAATTATCCACAAAAAAGTTGAAGTCAAAATCTCTTTACACTTATCATCATTAAATTGACTTATATGGTGTTTCAAAATATAATGGAAGATGAAAGGTGAGGCTGTAAACCCAAAAAGAATGGTATTATTTAAAGGTAATTAATTCATTATTTATGTACCATAAAAAACAAAATTTATTTTTATCAGTCTCTTCTCTAAGTCTTATGGATAAAAAAAGCTTGTTTTATGTCACTAAGGACGACATAATCATTTGTCCTAAATATGAGTAATTTTAATAAAGAATTCATCAAGTCAGCACCCGAGTAAGATGATTCATTTATAGAAGGAGAATTTTTATTTAATCTAAAAGAACAGTTAAAGACTGGTCTCACTTTAGTTGTGACCTGTTCCACTACTTTCAGAATAGGTCTATGTGGTATATATATTATCATTGATTTTGTGTTTGGGAATGGTAATTTGATCAAATGATTTCCATCTTTTTGATGCTGTTCGAAACACTTGTCATATTCAATTGACCAAGATGTTACTTTCAACGGTTCTGCAATAAACTCTTATTTAACAACTTTTAATGAACACGTAAATTCATTAGGAACTTGTTTAATCTTTTCCTTACATCGACAATCTAACATAGTAGTGATTGTCCCTGAATAGGATACCTTGTTTAAATTTATCCACCATATATTCATCATAAGTAGATGTACTTTCATCGATAGATGGAATACTGATAGACTCTAATGAGAAAAGATTTTCTACTCCATTTTCAACTTGTGAATCAGTTAATATATTTTCAAATGGATGAAAAAATATTTTTACAGGGTTTGTGATAGAATTGACAACTGTATCACTAACTGTTTCTACTTCTTTATTACCCAACTGAGTAGGTATGTTTTTTGTTTACCTTAAGCATTTGAGTTTTTGTCAAGAAATTATGTACATTTCCCATAGGCACTAACTTATCACATATTTGAAAACAGCTACCTCCATAACATTAATCAATTTAAAAAATGGTAAATATTGTATGATGTCTGTACCTATTAATGCATCTAAATGGAATTTATTATAATCTACATCATTATAAAAAGTAGTATCTGCTAAAGCTGTTATGTTTGCTTAAAGTTTTGTATGGCATCTTTTACGCCATATAGCAAAGAAAGTATTGTCTATTAAAAAATGCATACTAAATACATGCTGTGTATCATATTTGAAACCTAACAGAACTTGTTTAAAAGTACGATGTTGTTTACCTATAAAGGTTTGTCCATTATAATCTAATTCATGTAGTTTGTCAATATCATCAAAAAGATCTTTCGTGACGTTTATAGATAAATATGACCTTTGCGATCCTGAATCGATAATACCTCTAACTGTCACTTTTTTGGTACAACTAATTAGTTGGAAAGAAATAGTGGGTAACAAATGCACTCTACCTGTTTGTTGCTGTGATGTCAGACATAAATAGATTGACTGGGTTTATTATTGTTTTCAGGACAGAAAGCTGTTATATGAGTATATGCTTTACAATTAAAATTATTAGTTTTCAAGAGCTACAATCCTTCCAAACAATTTACTTTCATCTCTTAACATGGAAAATACAAAACTTCAATATAATAATTTGCACGAGCAACTCTTTTTCTTCTGTGGTCAAACATATTTATTCGCAATTTATAAAGGGGATGACCTTTTTTTTGACAAAATTAACAAATACCTTGAGCTTTAACAAAACTAATGTTCATTACTGTCATTGACACCTTTTGCTGGAGTAGCAGTAGTATTAAATGTCTGTTAAACGAACTAAAATGGTGAAGCTTTTTTCAGATTTTTTACTTGTAGTTTTAATTTTCAGGCCTTACTTGTGCATCATTCTTTTCTGTCCTAGAAACGATGCCAACAAAGTGTTTTAACTGCTTCATTATAAACACTCAAACAATTGGCCCCATAAGTTGAAAATTAGAGCCTAACTTATGCACTAACTAGATTAAAAATTCCTAAGCAACTTCTTAAAATACTGCTACTTTAACGCTACACAACCAGGAGTGTGGGGTATTAAAAATATAATCATAACCCTTTAGTTTCATATATCATGGATCTAAATTTCATTAATAAAGAATTTTATATTAAGAAATTTCATTATAAACCATGTGGATGGATTTCAAATTTCAGAATGAGTTTATTCATATATTCATTTGTGATATATACTATGATCTAAAACTTCCTTTTTTTAGCAAATCTATAGCTACGTTATAATTGTCATCTCTTATTGTTAAATAGCTAACAACTTTGTGAGCATAGACTTTTAGATACCCAAATAGATAAGTCATTTTAACAGAATCAGTTAAATTATTTCTATTTCCTATCAAGTTATTAAATTTATTCAGAAAATTATGAAAATTCAATTTATTTGAGTCTGTACCATCAAAGGTATCACAATTAAGTACAGGAAGTTTACTTTCAGTTAAGTTTAATTTAGAAATAACATCTAAAAACTGTTCTGTAGTATTACTCTCATTAGGCACATTATTAGAGTCAAGAAAATCGTCATACTTTATTAATGCCGCAGACACATCCATATGATATGCTACAGTACCTTCTAATTCCTTATTCATATAAGAAGGATCTACATTATCAAGATTATTTTGGAACATAAGGTCCAGGATTTTATCATCAATAATTTTAATGAAAGCAAGTTCATTTTCCACAATATCTTGAGAAAATTTGAACAATAATTTAGTCAAAGCACCATCACTTTTAAATTTGTCAAGTTTTTTGAGAGCTATAGTTATTTTAGCTTTATTAGTAGCTCTTTGCCTTATTAAAAGGTTTATTTCACTTTTGCAATGTTCTATAGTGCTAGTACTATCTTCACCATTACCCATTTTGGAGTTACTTCTAATAAATTGTTACCATAAATTGGAAAAATTGTCTTAATTTGTAGAAAATTGCAGTTAATATTCTTCATGAAAGGCCCTAATATCATAAAATATAACAAATAAGCTATATTTATAATATTTGTAAGGCTCTTTACAATTAAACTTTACCTTAGGGTTACACTAAATTAGGCCTAGTATTATTAGGTCAAAAATTATTTAAGTTTAATTATTATTAGTAAGCTTTATCCATATTAACATATAAGAAATTACATTGAAAAGCTTTATCAATATTAACATGTAAGAAATTACATTGAAAGCCAACGTTGAATTATTAACATAGGCCCTATCTAATAGGTTAGGCCCAATTGACTTGAAAGCAATCACCGACACAATTTGTGTGAAATATGTTGAAACATGTTGAAACTAGCCTTAGGCCAGCCTCAACCACTGTTGTTATAAATATTGATGTTATAAATTTTGAATAAATGTTTGAAAAGAAAGTTCTTACCTTGATAATACTGCTATGCATACAATGACCTATTTTATAATACCTAGGGAAGCTTCTCTACATATTAAAGCACAGGCCACATACACACAACACTTTGCTGGATCTCTCTTTTCTATAAACAATTTGTTTGAGGTTTCAAAGTGATTTTTCAAGTCAATTAGTCAATAGTAAATTTAGTATAGTATTAATTATAAATTTAACAATATAATCACAAGTTAAGCCATAAATTTAACAGTGACTAAACTTTTAGATAAACTTTTCACGAAATACATAACGCTTTAATGCTCCGGAAAAAGAACAAACTGTATCCTATTTCCAGTTGATTCGTTCGTCGTTCGTTCA